>JAGKTK010021432.1:7152-19229 GCA_018397895.1 Paralithodes camtschaticus | reverse complement strand
TATCGCTGCCTTTTATCTTTCTGATGAGGTAGTGTTGCTTTGCTGACGTTCCCAGCGTATTTTTCTTCACTTAGTGAAGTTTTTTCTGGGCCCCGAGTCAGTCTTCCCTTTGCCGGAAGTTTTTGCTACAGTGGTGTGTTGGCGGTGGTTCCTGTTGTGATATAATTCAGTGCTTTTTGTTTATATTCCGACATGTTATCTTTTCCGTCTGCCTAGGCCTAGCCAGCCTCTTGTAGCTTTGCCACATGTACAAGTGTTATTGATTTATATTATAAATATGTACTACTGTGTCATGTGTGTCCTGGTTTAGTTGTGTATTGGCTAATTCCATGGACTATTTTTGTTTCCTGGATTAGTTGTGTATTGGCTATTTCCATGGACTATTTGTGGGCCCGGGGTTAGTTGTGTTTTGGCTAACTCTTCGGTCCTATGTGGCGTTCAGATGGTATCTGGACGAGGTGGGTTGTTTCCCGGCGGGTTTTTTCTCGGTTTCACCATGAAAAACCCGGCTGGCAGGACTGCGTCTCTGTGGTGGTGCCTGTTTCAGGCTCCCTATGATTCCCGGCGGAATGGCTGTACCCATCTAACAGTGTTCATGCGGACACGTGTTGTGAAGTTGTTTTCCCCGGTTTTGCAAAACCGGGAAAAAACCTAGCTGTTGTTGTTTGGTTTTCCTCCCCGGCGATCTTTTACAAAGAAGTGGGGACAGGAACATTTGGGGTTAACTTTTAACATCTTGTTCAGCCGGCGGGTGCACCTTGGAAGGGTGGGATGAACGAATTGGTAATTCAGTTTAGTTAACCGGACAATTAAGGGATACTTTTTGTATCGCCACCTTCAATATACGGCGATTGAGGGCTCAATTGGGGTTAACTTTTTAATAAAAACTTACTTTCACACCCGGCGGGTTCTCCTTGGTAGGGTGGAATAACGAATTTACAATTCAGTTTAGTTGACCAAGACAATTGAGAGATACGTTTGTGTATCGCCGCCTTCAACGTACGGCGATCCTAAGACAATTCTTTAAAAGTCAGATCTCGTATTTTGTCAGCCTTCCCAGTTTTTGATCTGCGAGATAATTCAGGGGCCGGCGTCTTTTTGGGGGGTTGTTTTGCCAAAATTGAATCTTGAATCAGACACCACCGGAAAGACTATTTCAATTATAAACACCATGCTGGTTTTTTATATTGTGTCAGAGGGTATTCTTAAATCTCTTGGACAAGTTCAGACATTCTGATATCTTTACATAGGAACCCCACCGCGTAGCGAGCTGTGATCGTAGAGTATTACGTCTCGTTACCCGGCGGGTTATTAACACTTGTGTGCGAACATATTGGCTTAACCTTATGAGCATTAATTCCTGGAAATTTTATTTTTTCCAGAGCTGGGCCCCGGCGAGTCTTAGAAAACCTGGAGTAGCTTCCAACCAGTCTCTGTCATGGCTACCTTTGCCCCGGTTTTTGCTTTATGCATTACGCCCTCCTGTTCAGGTATCCCTATTTTTGCGCACACCCTTTGTATAAAATGTGTTAAATGTCTAGACCGCTCAAGGGGTCTGTGAGTGATGCGAAACTGTACCTTTTGCTCGCAACTCAGCGTTAAAGTTTTACAAGACAATGATAAGACCGCAGCGGTCGCCTTAAGGGAGGTCAGGCAGCAAATGACTACTTATACTACTACTGTAGCTCACAAGTCACTTCAATGCGATAACGTCCCGCTTTGAGATAAGTTACTAATTGAGCACCCTCCCATTAAACGTCCCTCTAGAGTAACTGTTCGTAAACCGGTGGAGACTGGACAGTGTTCTATACTTGCTCCCGCCCCAGGCACATCTAAGCGACAGCGAGAACCGACGCCCCCGGTGGCAGCCTCCTCGTCACGGGCGAGGTCTAAGTCCAGGTCCCCGCTTAGACAGCAGCCGCCGAGTCGCTCTACTTCACCAACGAGCAAGAAGAGTAAGACGGAGGGGTCAACAAGTGGATATAGCGAGAAATCTTCTAAATCCAAGAGCAGTTCGCGGTCGCACTGTAGCCACAAGTCTTCCCGCAAGGACTCACATGATCGAAAGGCCTCCCGGCGTTCACCGGAGTCTAGTGCCTCTCGTCATACCTCTACCCCCGACAGAGCTAGTGTTCAATCTCATGGAGATAGATTAGTACCAGTACCAAAAGACAGTTTACCACTTAGTATTTTAACCCTAGAATTGGAAAGTTCAGTGGACAGTGATCGTCCGAGGGCTGAGTCAAGTGGGAGCTCCATGATGGAGGGTATTTCAGACTCCTAAGAGAGTGCAGGCCAAGGCCTAGGTGTTTGGCGGTATTCTCAACCTCTGGCTCAAACTATACAAACAGTGGCTGAGGTCCACCGGGACGCGGCGATCCCATCATCTATTCCTGACTTGTCTTGGCAACAAGATGGGACTCCGGCTTCGGCGGAATCCTCTCATGATGAGCCGGATGACAAAGACGAGGTATCTATCATCTCAGATATGGAAGTGCAAGAGTCGGGTTCAGTTTTAGACGCCGCACAGGATCGTAATGATTCACCTTTGAGTTCATTATCGAATAAATTTGTCACAGCAGAGGAAATAGATGGGCTGCTGGTTAATGCTCTCACTAAAAAATTTGGCCAACAGCCAGAGACTCCTACAGTAGACCTGGGAGCTCCTATGACAAGTTCTAATGTCTGGCCTCTGATGACTTCTATTGCCTTGACTCAGATCCCTCACCCTCCCTCTATATCACCATCGGTGGTCACTAGGCCTGCTACGGCGGCACTGACTACTTCTAATGTCAGGGTTATAACGGATGTCAATCCGCCCCCTTTAGATAAAGCACCTATGAAAAAGGTAGCTATGCCCTTACTGTACGGCCCGGATGAGTCATGGGTTCACTTGATCCCCACTAAACCAGAGGTCGCTCAACCTACCTTGTCAGGGGAACTTCCAGTGCCACGAGAGTGGGTAATACAAGGCAATAAATCTAAAAAAATTACGGGCCTTGGATACTTTGGGTAATGTACTAGATGTTAATGTTAAGGCCATTCCTAACTATTATCACCAGGACTATTTTGTTTATACTGCTAACTCTGGCCTACCCCCTGCCTCAGCTTCGAGACTGTTTTCTGACTGGTCCAAACAGGATGGTTTTAATGACATAAAGACACTGTCAGCTCTCACACCAGAACTCGATTTGCGAACTGTCACAGACTCAGCCGCTAATCCAGTGTTGAAGGTGGTGCAGTTGGGTCCGGGACCTTGGGTGGAATGGGAGACGGAGGCTCAGAACTTTGCAACCACCTTCACCTCAAAATCTTCCCACCAGATCCCTCAGGATAGTCATTCTTGGTTCTCTATGCCAGTGTGTTCTGCCGGCGGAATCCCTTCGGCTTTGTTTGATTTCTTAGCTGCCCCCAAAATCAATTTATGTGAACTCAAGGACCCTTTCACTACCCCTACCCCAACTCACCTTGACCGAGAATTTAGGCTACGGGGGAAAGCATTTAGACTTTTCTCACAGTACATTGTGACGCAACAGGTCGCTAAATCGATGCTCTGGTCCACTCAGGCATTCGCAGACGCGGATGCCAGAAGATCGGTGGAAATGTCTCGGCGACTGCTCCTTCAGTCGTCAATTCAGTCATTGGGTGACATACGCACAGCCTTGCTTGAGGCGGTGCGAGCTCGTCAGGATCTCAGGATGTCCTTGGTATGGAAGCTTCCTGATCGTATTGCGAATCAGGTGGTCATGTCACCAGTGCTCACTCCCTCTTTAATGTCCCCTGAGGTGTGGAGAACAGTTTTTAATATGGCTCAGACCTTTAAACAGAGGCCTGCCCCTTCTAAGAAACCTACCTTTAACTTCCCCAAACCCAAGCCAGTCGCAAAAGCACAGCCGGGGGATCTAAGCCCTTTCATCTACCTAAGTCCTCCTCCCCTCAAGGTCAGTACAGGTATAGACAGGGTAAGTTTACAGGTCAGAAAGGACGAGGCTATAATAAACCAGGTCAGGGCCCGTCTTTTGCCAACGCCAGCCAACCGGCGAAGCGTCCACCACCACCACCTCCACCACCATCAAAAAACTAATGTCTCTCTCATTCCCGGGGCCGGTCTCAAGGCGAGTGGATCCGAGGGTAGTACAGCCGGCGAACCCTTGTCTGCTAACTGGGTCATTCCGAACGTGTCACCAAGCATGGCCGTTAAACACTTGGGCAAGGATGGTGGCACGCAAAGGCATCACTTGGCAGTGGCTCCGGCGACCTCGCTTACGTCAGCCGACAACGGCGAATCTAGTTTCTTTAGAGGTGGAGTCACTGGTCAAGGAAATGATTGCCAAGAATGTCATCATCCCGGTCCCTCAAAATTACCCAGTCTTCACATCCAAGCTATTTTTGGTTCCCAAAAGGGTCAGTGTTCAGATGAGACCCGTCGTAGACCTGTCGTATCTGAACCTTCATATTCACGAGTCATTCAGGATGTTAACAGTGCACCAAATCAGGCTAACACTTCCGCCGGGAGGTTGGATGTGTTCCTTAGACCTGACAGACGCTTATTGGCACGTCTCGGTAAACAAAAGATTTCAAAGATTCCTGGCCTTACGGATCAGGGACCAAACTTATGTTTTTCAAAGGATGCCATTCGGTTTGAACCTGGCACCTCGCTTATTCACGAAATTAGTCCGGCAAGCACTGATGCCATTGTTAAAACAAGGGATTAGGATTTTGTGGTACCTAGACGACTGGCTAGTGGTGGCAGAGACAGAGCAAGTATGCATAAATCATGTCAACATAACATTAAAACATGTCAAAACTCTAGGGTTCAAGGTAAATCTGGTAAAGTCAAACCTTGTTCCCTCACGAGTAGTTCAGTGGATAGGGCTGGTTTGGGACACAGCTGCTCTCACTCTGAGTCAGAGTGTGGACAATCGGAACAGATTTCGCAGGAAACTGTTCATGTTCCTTCACAGTCTGACTACGACACGGAGGATCTGGGAGTCTCTGGTCGGCTCTCTCAACTGGATTCAACTAACTGTAATGTTGGGCCGGTTGAAAGTAAAGCGCTTAATATTGGAGGGCAACAAATATTTTCCACTATTACCGGCGGAAAAATTATGGCCCATACCAAAATTAATCCACACCTTACTAGCGGTCTGGGCGAAGAGGGAAATGTTGCACTCAATAATGTCATGGACCTCTCCTCCGCCGACGGTATGGGTAGACACGAATGCATCAGGAACGATAGGTTGGGGTTTTCAGTCAAACCAAGGGCTTTGGTCCCATTTAGAAATCTCCCACATCAATGTCAAAGAATTACTAGTCCCCTTATATTTCCTTCAGGCTCACGGCTCTACTTTACGGGGCAAGTCGGTGGCCTTCAGAATGGACAATCTGCATGCAGTTCACTGTATTCAGAAACAAGGGTCAACGAGGTCTCGGACGTTGCTAAACGTGTCAGAAGAGATTTTTATTCTAGCCAACAGGCTGGACATTCATCTTCACGCATCTTTATCTCCCAGGCGTAGCAAACGTCTGGGCAGACGCTCTGTCTCGGAGACAGAGCACAACAGTAGAATGGGCGCTCAAGCAACCCATTTTCAACCTAATGATTGCAGAGCTTTACCATCCACAAGTGGATCTGTTCGCGTCCGAGGAGACTCACAAACTCCCACTGTACCTCACCCTCCGGACGATAACGCCGGCAGGGGGGCCAGACGCCCTGGTGACAGACTGGAACAGGTGGAGTTCCATCTATCTGTTTCCGCCGCCAGACGCGTCTCTAATGTGCCATGTAGTAAACAAACTACGGCATTATCGGGGCTTAGTCTCGATAATCGCGCCCCTGTGGCTGGCGCAGTTGTGGTACCAGCAATTGAAAACGTGGTGTCCGCACCCGGTGTCGCTCCCGGTCGGGTGTTTCCACTTAGACACGATTGGCAACCTAGCGACCTCGCTGACTTTTGCATTATGGACATTCAGGAGGCCAAGTGGCTAGCACCATATGGTAGAGATGTGACCAATAAATTGTTGAATCAATATACTCAGTCTACAAAACGACAGTATCAATCACATTGGCAAGCCTTTACTTCTTGGATCCTTAGAACGGAACAAACTGTGCCCTCGGTGGCGTTAGTTTTTAATTATCTAAATTATCTATTTGAACAGAAACGTTTATCTGTGGTAACGTTAAAAAATCACTTAACAGCGATTAGAACACCATTTTGGGACCTTACCGGTCTCGCCATACCAGTTGCGGAGGAAACAGGTTTTATGAGGGCATGTTTTAAACTCCGCCCACCTCCCCGTCAGCTCATGCCTACTTGGTCTCTGGACAAAGCATTGTCATTACTTCACTCCCGTCTGTACCAAAATACTGCAGATTTTACATTACTCTTAAAAAAGGCTGTATTCCTTTTGGCTTTGGCCACCGGGAACAGAGTGTCTGAGCTGGCGGCGATGAGCAACACACCTAATTGCCTCAGGTTTGGTAGGCTTAATGAATGTATTCACATTGCACCTTCCCCAGGGTTTGTAGCCAAGAATGAGCACAGTGCACACATGTTTTCGGAGTTCACTGTGCCGGCGTTGAAAAGGGGAAAAGTGCACCATAATTTATGTCCAGTGCAGGTTCTAACCAAATATTTGAGGGTAGCTCCTCTAAACCCCCAGGGTGCTTTATGGGTAGCAAGTACGGGTAAGCGCTTGCTCAAACGTAGATTGGCTTCTCTTTTAGTCGAAGTCATTAAGGAGAGTAATCCCGGCGTTGTGGGTAGGGCCCACGATTTATGCAAATGGGCAACCTCTTTGCGTTTCCTGAAGAATTTTTCTGTGGAAGATATTACGTCCACGCATTTGTGGGCCTCTAATCATACGTTTTTGACTCGATACCTGTCAGTAGCTCTAGACAAACCTTCCTTGCCATGTATAGCTTTAAGGCAGAGGGTCTAGGTGGCCCTTAAGTCACTTTTTGTTTTAATTTCAAGGAAAGCGCAACCTAACAAAAGCCCAGTCAGGGTAACATAGGACACCCTAGACCCCGCCGGAGTATAAGAGCTGTGATACTAGTTATGGGGATTGTTGATATGAAAATTTCTCTGTACTATCCAATGCAGGAAATTGTGCTAGTACAATGATAGTACAAACAACAGTGTTGTTATAGTAGTTTGGCTGTGAAAGCAATTTAGTATAAGCATTGGATATATTTGGCAAAATATTTCCACGAGTATTATGGGGTTATATGTGCACATGTAAACTTATAAGTTTTTATTTTTCACCACTTATGTTGAGTGGGGTGCCTTTTTAACTTACAGATCTGTTCGCAGAGTCTCAAGAGTTAACCTTTTGTATCAAGCAGGCTTCTTTGAAGCACGCCCCTGCTTGACCCCCTTTTGTATATATGTGCTGCGCCATTAAATATATATTTTTCAAAGTAAGAATACTATGTGGTTGTTTGATTATCTGCTTTTCTAGAGTTATGATATGATTACGAATGTCCCCCTCCAGTCTTAGAAATCAGGCATGTTCGTCAATGATGGAGGGGCCACTAATAAATTATAGGTTTGACCCCTGTAAGGAGATAAAGAAAACCTAATATTTAGTAGTGGCCCCGTAATCATTGACGACTGGGGCCCTCCCGACCATCCCCTTCCCATTCGTTGATGTATTAAGGATTTTGGTTTACTTGATATGTCAGTGAAGGAAGAATGACGCCTGAGTCAGCGTCTGGTCAAAGATCCACACAAGTACATCCACGATATTATGGAAAGCTTATTGAATAGTTATTCTTATTTTGTTTTTGTTTTTATTTTTTACGAAGTTTTTTCGTAGTGAGAACCCAAATCATAATGACTGAAGCCATGAGTGAGGTTGCGTGCGCTCATTATGAGGGCTCCTCAAATTTTAAATGCTCTGCGCGGTAGATTCAAACTACGGCAGATGAGTGTTTGAAGAGGGTGCCTTATGTAATAGGCATGTTCGTCAATGATTACGGGGCCACTACTAAATATTAGGTTTTCTTTATCTCCTTACAGGAGTCAAACCTATAATGTACACTAAAAAATATTATATATATGACGAAAATATGTACATTTTTCGCTACCATGCCAAACTTCTATCGCCTTGAAGAAATTTGTTTGTATGAATGATCTTGTGACTGATATAATTTTGTAGTAACATTACCAGAGACAACATCCACCAAAGGAAATTTGTTACACTTGTATAACGCTCTAGCTAGAACACTATCATTTAGCCGATTGTGTTTAAAAAAAAAAAAAATTGCTAACTTCGGACATGGAACAAAACAATCGTTTGTTATTATTTGCCCTATGAAACTCATTCATAATACTTGTCCATCATTAACATGGTGGTAAAAGATCAAATAATAATTCTGAGTCCAAAAACCCATAAAAATATGAGATGCTAACCGATTTATGTATTTCGGATAATTCTGGATATATAATATATATAAATTAGGAGAGGCATATATCTTGTCCAAATTTTTTTTTATCTGCCGAAAGAAACACCAACAAATACGTTATACCTATAAAAATGCTCAAATTCATAAGTGTATATGCAGTAATATAGTATATATACCTATATATTTTCACTAGGCCTAGTTAATTTTCGAGTTATTGATTAGACAGCATTGGTTATTTTTCCTGCTCAATATTTTCTAAGAGTGAGCTCAATGCCTAACGAGAAGAGATCCAAACAGAATATATGTTAAACATCGTATATATCCCCCTCCTATACTGATTATACAGGCCTAAAAGTATTGACTGTGCATTTTCCACTTAAACATTGGACAGGAATAAGCAGCAATAATAAAATATTTGGGTGGGTGGGTGGGACTCGTTAGCCTTGGTCGGCAACTCATTTAGGGGAGACAACCTTATACAAATTCGGGTGGATGGGACTCGTCAGCCTTGGTTGGCAACCTGTCTAGGGGAGTAATCCTGATACAAATCCGTACTGCTTACCTAAGGGTAAGGCAGGTTAGTGGATGGATTAGCCGAACACCACTGTAGAAAAATAGTGCTAACAAGATACACAGAGGGCCTCGGAGTCGGACCGATTCTAAATTGAGTGGTCAATCCGGTAAGTCCTTCACTAAACTGGCTCGGGTTGTCCCTCTCACAGGGAATAGGTCCGCTTGGGGGCATTCTGTGTATGGCCACCCTCGTAAGGCGAGTAAGGCGTCTGGCAATAGATAGATAGATAGAATAAAATATTCATATAAAATAGTAGGAGCTGAAAAATTAATGAAATAAGGCCACGAATGTACGTCCGAAGTTCTCCTCCGTTTGTCCGGAGTTAGCCCAGCTTTCTTGGCAATCATTTTCCATAAGAAATCACCTATGTCCGAAGTTATCCATACATGTCCGAAGTTTTCAACTTTTCAAGCAAACTTCGGACATCATTTAGGATAAGGATAGCTCTCTTATTATGGGGGATAATTTTAGGAGGCTTCCTGGATTACGGCGCACCATCACCATACATCACTTGACCTAGTTAAATCTCTATAATGTGTTTACACTCAGGAGCAACTGTTAAAAACATCGAAAAATTTCCGAAGTTACCCCATTTTACGGTACATTTAGGACATCCTAGTCTCTCTCTCTCTCTCTCTCTCTCTCACAAATGAGAACATAAGAAAACCGGAGTCTGCAGAGAACCGATTGGCCCACACATGTCAGATCCCTTTCACACCCAACCCATCCCGCGCTCTCTCTCTCTCTCTCATATTTATCGCTATCTTCCTTACATTTACGACATCCTATTCTCTTGCCATACTCCCTCTGTCTCCTTCACAAATGAGAAAATAAAACAAATAAGAAAACGGGAGTCTCCAGAGCCAATTGACCTACACATGGCAGAGCCCTTTCACACCCAACCCATCTCGTTCTATCTAATTTCAAGTTGAAGCTCTATTGTTCTTGATCCCATTATAGCACTCGGTAGCCTATTCCACATATCTACAACTCTGTTACTAAACGGATAGAGGCAGATCCCTTTTACAGCCAATCTCTCCCTCTCTCGCTCTTGTTTGTTTGCACAATCTGCTCCTTCTGTAGTTTCTCGTTTTGATATCTGTGACACAGCATTTGTATCCAACACAATACCCTGCTTGCAAAACCGTCGAACCCCGGACAACGTTGCTTGCAACTTTAATTACTATTATTATTATTAACCCTTAACCTAACAAGTGCGCATGGGGGTAATTAGACACTTCTCCTTGTGTGCGCATGTATTTGAGGTGTTTCCGTCACTAAAATATTAATTTTACCATAAATAGCATTAATACTTATCCATACGCGCCTATTATGGGTTGAATATAAAGGTATTAACCTGAAACAACAATAAAACGAGTGAAAACAGAGTTTGGATGGTCAAAATCGGAGATATAGCCCGCGAGTTGTATAATGTATGGGTGAGGCAAGCTGCTTTCCCGCCAATTTCCCCCAAGGCCACTGAGACACAGTCGATCGATACTCTCTCTCTCTCTCTCTCTCTCTTGCACTCGTTTGCTATCAGTGATGACAACGCCCTGCTTGCAACTCGCTAATGTTAGCATGAAAAAATAACTCAGAATAAGGGAATAACAGGGAAAATAGGTGATAACTGAAGGAGAGGAGGAAAGTGGGGAAGGAGGGGAGGTAGAGGACTGAGATTTTGCATGGCCCAGGGGCCAAAAAAAAAAAAAATCGATGTCAAAAGTTTATATTTTTTTTCTCTGACTCTTAAGAGTCTTCCCGCAGTCCGCCGGGGGAACTCTTAAGAGTCTCCCCGNTTAACCCTTAAAGAGCGGCGCTCGACTTAAGTCGTGCACCAATTTGCAGCAAGTTAGGAGCATTATTAAGGCTTTTAAAGGGTTAAAATCGAGTGCAAATGGCCGGGAGAGCAGCGGGCCAGACAGCCGACTCCCAGGGCTTACCGCCGCCCATTAACTCATGTTCCCTGTGTTCTCGAGAGGCCGGCAGTGTAGCCAGTAGTGAGCATAGCTGGGAAAAATATACCGATATATGCTAAACTTCCATGTTCGTGGCACCACTGCAAGAGAACCACGAGTGCTACGTAGCTCATTCTGGTCTCATTTTGAATCTTTTAGTGCCTAGTTTTTTGCTAAATATTTTTTGTTTTCATGCAGATGCTTGATTTATCATGCAGGAGGGCCTGAATATGCCCAAATGAGCCCAAAACACCCTGCTAGACAAGGGTTAATACAAGGACGCACTATGCCCCTGTACAGAGCAAGAAGCTGTGCAGGGGAAAAGAACCCCCTAAGGCGGTTGAGCACATACCCAGCTTTTGGGAGGCTGCCTTAGCAAGACTGGTAATATGGTCCTTCCAACTGAGAGCAGAAGAAAAAGAGGCACCAAGAATACTGAGATAATGGTAGTAATAGTAGGTGACCCATCGCAGAGTTGGGTATGCCGTTTTGATTTTGGGCAAAACGGTACATCTACTTTATCAACTCTGCGTAAGCAGAGTGGTATCGCCCCCCGTATAGTGGTACATGCCGGCAAAAATGTCTGTCTGTCTGTCTGTCTGTCCGGAAACTCCTAGAATGTTCAACGGATTTTCACCAAACTTCACACGAACATTCGGTGCGTGAATGCGACGGTAATTAAAAAACAAAAAATTTGAATTTGTGCAATAATTTTTATTTTAGGTTAAAACACCCCCCCCCCCCCAGCAATGATGATGGCATTCTGGGGGAGAAAACAACTCGCCCCGCATTTGATAGGCTAAGTTAGTTTAGTTGACATTAGAAGCGATGGTAGTAATAGTAGGTGGCCCATCGCAGAGTTTGGTATGCCGTTTTGATTTTGAGCAGAACGGCACGTCTATTTTATCAACTCTGCGTAAGCAGAGTGGTATCGCCCACCCGTATAGTGGTACATGCCGGCCGAAATGTCCGTGTCTGTCTGTATGTTTGTCCGAAAACTCCTCCTAGACCGTTCGACGGATTTTCACTAAACTTCACACGAACATTCGGTATGTGAATGCGACGGTAATTAAAAATAAAAATAAAAAATTTAATTTGTGCAATAATTTAGATTTTAGGTTAAACACATTATTTT
>JAGKTK010021431.1:6650-19230 GCA_018397895.1 Paralithodes camtschaticus | reverse complement strand
CTCCAGTCCATCGGGATTTGTCCTGTATTAAAAGATACCTCAAATAAAAAATTTAATGGCTCTACTAACATCTCACCTCCTTCCTTTATGATTCTTGGATGTATTCCATCCGGTCCCGGGGACTTACTACTGTTAATTTTTTCTATAGCCCTTCTTATTCTAGCATGGGAAAACTATATTAGTTCTAGTGCCGGTGCCTGTTTGATGGGAATAGTGGGCACTGCATCAACCGACTCCACTGTTAGTACCTCCCCAAAGTATTTCCCCAGCACCTCTGCTTTCTCCTTATCAGTTTCTGCTCTATTCCTATCATCCAATTCTCCTATCAGTTCTGGGATACCTACTCTTCTTGTTAACTTTTCCTGAATGTACTTCCAGAATATTTTTGGATTATCCTTCACATTTTTTGCAATCTCTCTCTCCCTCTCCTCGTCTCCCACCTTATTTTATTGTTTATTTGTCTACGTTCCAAATCCACTTCTTTAGCTTCTATACTAGACCCCCTGTTCTTTTTTAACACTTTTAGTCTATCCCACAATCGTTTCTTTCTTCTTATCAATATCCAAAGCTTTCATTTAATTGGTAATTCTGGGTTCGTTCTTTTCCTCAAATTTGTTTTATCCTTATATTCCCTTACTGGTACACATTTGGGTACAGCATTCTCCAGTTTGACTCTAATCTTCCTCCACATACCTTCAGCGTCTTCACCTTTCAAGTATTCCCCCCAGTCAATGTCCAAACACCTTCTCAGCAGCTCATAATCTGCTCTATCATACATGTATATTTTTTTTTATTGCTTCTATTATCCCTCTCCGTTTTAATATTGCAACTAAAACTTATACAGGCATGGTCACTACGACCTATATGGCTATCCACATTGACATGTTCCACTATATCCTCCTCATTGCTAAAAATCAAATAGTACTGTAGGCTACATGTTTGCTTCAGATTTCTATGTTGTATTTCATGTATTTGTTGTATGATTGTATCGCCTGGGCGCCATTCTCAACTTCATAATATCGTTAAAAGGTCCAATGCAAGTCTATGGTGAATACAGACTGTACATATGACGTTATTCTCGCTTCATTTTATACCTCATAATTGATAGTGAAACTTGTCTTTGATGTGGAGAATAAATTAGATACAGTATGTACTCCAATTTTGCGAGAAAATGGTCGACATTGCAGGCCTCAAAAGTTTAATTAGCAAAATTGGATTAACTAACCTTATGGAGAACAATGAATATGGTCGACATTTCATCAGTGACGGCCCAATTTTTCGTGATTTCCGTCATTTATTTGCTTTGTTTGTACACACATACATGTAATTATACATCCCACAATAAAGCAAAATACAGAAAAACATAAGACATTATTATATACTGTATATTACAATACTGTACTGGTAATAATACTACAAAAATAAATGGATATACAGTATATTACCGTACCCTTAAGTTATAAATGGATATACAGTATATTACCGTACCCTTAAGTTATTGCGGACACCCGACTCAGAGGATTCAGATCATTTTTATAGAAAACTGT
The DNA here is from genome assembly GCA_018397895.1 of Paralithodes camtschaticus. Classification (NCBI taxonomy): domain Eukaryota; kingdom Metazoa; phylum Arthropoda; class Malacostraca; order Decapoda; family Lithodidae; genus Paralithodes; species Paralithodes camtschaticus. Next base: position 17,683 of record JAGKTK010021431.1, on the reverse strand, counting down.
CCCAGCTGAAGGTCGATTTATATTGAGTATATAGCCTAGGCTCACTGTTGCTCAGCCAGAAATAAAATGACACTTGAAAATGGTGAAACGTCATATTATCGCTAAACTTATGAGTTGAACCGTATTATGATATCGAAATTAATGAAGTGAAATGGGGGAGGTTCAAAAAATCCCCCTTGGACCAAATAGGGTAAAGGGGGCCCACCTCGCTTTTTTCTCTTTCTCTCCCTCTCTCTTTGGCTTGTATCCATTTGACCCCATTCAGCCTACTATTTTAAGACGTTTATCCCCATCCAGGTGTCAATATTTTCCTGGTGAGCGGTAGCGAGCCAACATATATATATTTTTGTTTTGACAGCAAGCTAAATTTGTAAATATTTCCGGCAAAGCCGGATTTCTCCATATACAGTAATGCTGGCTCGCTATCGCTTGCCAGGAAGAAATTGACACCTGGATGGGGATAAACGTCTTCAAACAGTTGGCTGAATGGGGCCGAATGGATACAAGCCAGAGAAAGAGAGAAAAGGAGAGAAAGATAAAAAAGCATGAGACCCCCCTTAACAGGATGCTCTATGTGTGTCTTGTTTTAACTCCTTCACTTCAACTTTGGTCATGTATATACTGTAATCTATTCAATATATGTAGGCCAGACATCTTGACCCCCTAACCTCTGTAGCTTGAAAAGGGCTAGAGCAAATGGGCTACAACTGTCCATACTTATTTCCTGGCTGACTCTTCCTGAATGGTAGAAATATTAGCTTGATTACTCTAGTCATTTTTCTCTTATCTTGTAATATCAACTTTAGTTATCTCTAGTAAACATTACGATACAAATAGTACGATATAAACAGCAAATTTACCGCCATTACAAATCTATTGCATATTTTTCATACAGTTGTCATCGGTGCACACAACTTTTAATAGATTATCTCACCTTCCATTTCTCTCTCTCTCCGCATTCACTCTCCCTACCAGACCAGACCAGATGGCTGGAGTAAAATAGGAAAGAAGAGTAATTGGACAGAGGAAGAACAAGCTGAGAAGAGAGAAGTACAGTACAGTAGAAGACTGAAAGTTCTCTTTCGTTTGTAAACTGCTATTATAAGTACAGTACTGGTAACTAGTGATATTATTGGTTTTGGAGAGAGAGAGTTACCATTGACTCCCGGACCGTAACAGAAGAAAAGGCTGTTATTCGATTAATGCTCCTTTAATTTTGACATTATTTAAAAGTTTGCAGCTTAAAATTATGAATAAATATCTATAATAAAAACATGCATATATTAACCAAATACTAAAAGAATCAATAAAAGAATATATAACACTAAAATAATAAAAAGGCCGTGCCTCGAGTCGGCCACCCCAAAAAAAAAAAAAAAAAAAAAAAAAAAAATCGTATGGTCCAGAGTACTGTATATAGATAGACTAAAAGAATAAGACTACTAAATAATTACAGATATTCAGACTCTGATACGGATTGTCGGATGTAACTGCTTGTGTGTATTATTACAAACATTATTTCAACCAGACCACCGAGTTTAGGGCAAAACTCTGATAGGGCTGGTGCAACTGCTCGTGTGATACTGGTTTAAGGGGGAGATGGGTCATTTTGTCTGGTCCCCCTTCTCCCTCATGTTTAGCCCCATTAGTTTTCACATTTTAAGATGTTTGCCCCATTAGCTTGTCAATTTTAAGACCTTCCGCCCCATTTCCTTGTCAATATTAAGACCTTTCGTGCTACTTGGGTGTCAAACTTTTTCCTGGCGAACGATACTTAGCCTGTAATTTGGGAAGAACCGGTCTTCGGCCGGGAAATTTTTCTACCGAAAAGTGAACAAATTTATCTTGAAAGGGGGTCAAGAGTGTAATTTAAAGCTTGATGGAAGTCTAGGTAACACACTAAAAACCTCCCCTTAACAAATAACAATGTATACCGGTACTCTAAATAACAATGTATACCGGTACTCTAAATCAAAATAATATGATCAGAGAAATACGCATATTGGACGGTTTATCTAAAATTAACTCTGATATTATAGTCAGAATCTGGATAAAATACATATCTGTCACTGGGATTAGAACCACAGTATTTCCTAGACCTACTCTTGAGCCCGCTTTCCTAGCCCAATTGACCACTTGCGAGTTTCTGGCTAGAAGGAAGTTCGGCCTGTAAATATCGATATTAAACACAAATACAGTAATTATGTAGGTTTGTGATGGATAAATAGCATGTTTAATTTGGTTTTATGTATTTATAGAATTACTAAAACCGTATTATAGCTGGTTATTCTGCTAAATATCGATGTCTACAGCTCAAACTTCCTTATACAGTAGAATGAAACTCGCTAGTAGTCAATTTTCTACCAAAAATGAACAAATTTAGCTTGAAGGAGGTCTCTAGGGGCATTTTTGTAGGTATTAGGTTTTGATTACAGTATCTAAAACGTAAACAAAAACCCACAACCTTTTGAAACTTTCTTCAACTGGCAACTGACTCAAAACCAACCCAATTGCGTGTGAAATCCAAGACCTTAACTACTCGACTGAAAGGACGAGTAAAGCTGATTATTCTACTTTACACCACCACCACCACCATAAATTTATCCCCTCTCAATCTCTACAGTATGCCAACAATAACGTTATCATCTTGAGCAATATCAAAGAAGTCCCATTCGTCTTGGAGGATGTTGCCTCCAACTCCTCCTCCTCTTTGTCGCATCCTATAGTTGTGCCAACCCTGCAAATAAAATTATAAATATTGTACATATTGTACATGTGGAGGTAGATGTGCTGGAAAGTGTGAAAAGGAACAACTTGAGATGGTTCGGCCATATGGAACGTATGGAAAGCGAGAGAATGACTAAGAGGGTGTACGAGAGCGAGGTGGAGGGACAGAGAGGGAGAGGTAGACCGAAAGAGAGGTGGAAGGATGGAGTGAGGAAGTATATGAACGAAGGCGGTGCTGGTTGGGGGGAGGGGCGTCGACTAACCGGGGACAGAGGTGCATGGGGGCAGTTCGTTCGTGGCCACCCCTTCGGGGATCACAGCGTCAGGCAATAGATAGATAGATGTCTCCTTTTGAGAGAGAAATGGGTTAAAAAGGAAAAATTAAGCCTGAGGTCAGGGTGTAAGATTAGAAAGAAAATACAGTATTGCAATGAATTTAAAAAAATAATGTTACGGACATAAGTTTTACTGTTAACCGTGGACTCACCCGTTCCATGGCTCCTTCACACCCTGTGGCCTGTTTGTCCGCCACCTTCCCCTCTAGCAGCATCCGGCGAGCCACGCGGGAAGAGTCCGGGATGTATTCTAGCTGCTGCCTTATGTGTCTGTAACGAAAAACATGCTTCAAAGTCAACCGAACACGCTGACGTACGCCGGTATCACACGAGCGCATTTTTCCCTCAATATTCATCCTCAACACTGGTCGAGCAGCTTATGAAGTAAATTTTTAAAAATAATATTGTCACCTACATCAATCTATGACCAGTCTAGTTTCTGATGTCTGTGCATAAAATCATAATAATATTCAAAGAAAAATGATCATCATCGAATGTTGACAATATATTTTCTTGTGTGATACAGTAATTCCTTTAAGGAGGCATCACATGAGAGCATTTATTGTCAATTTTCAATGGTCAACATTTTTCCGGTACCACGTTTGGGATCTTTTACAACAGACTGTATAAGAAACTAGACTGAAGCTAGTTGATTTACGTAACTAACTAATTATATGAAACTTAACAACTTAACTGAAATGCATGTTGAATTCTGCAAACAAAACATTACCTAGTCTCTACATAAAAAATAGCAAAACAGAATCGCATGTGAAAAATTTCAATTCGTTTAACATAAAAATAATATAATACTGTAACATGTTTAACTATTATTTTCTTTATAACTCAGGCCGAGCACCTGTACTATCTCTATCATAAAAATGGTCTCTACTGACCTAAGTGCTTTCTAATCAATATCACAGGAGAAATTAAGACGCGTGGATCAGAGAGAGGCACTTTGTACTAAAGAGCAATGATATCTATTGCCTGACGCCTGTCAAAATACCTATGGGGGCCGGAGGCTAGGAATCCTCCTCCCCTTGTATAATTCTCCTACTCGACGAGACAGAGAAAGGGGCGATGGAACGTGAAAGTGGTCCCGGACCCTGAGAATAGAAACTTTAAATGTTGATTCTGTTAGGGCTCTGTCTCGTGTTGGCCACCCCCAGCAATGGGCTATGTGCCTGAGTACTGTATATACATACATACGTCATTTGTCACACATGCCACCATGAAGTAATAGTAAAAATATGTAAAAAATAATCTACAGAATGAAAATACTGTACAGGTATAGGAAAAAACTTTAATATGTTAAATAGAGTTGTGATTTTGTCACAGGTTGAGGAAGTGTGTGAAAAACTATGGATGCGTGGATTCGAGAATTGTGTGGTGTGAGTGCAAGATCGGAATAGATAGATATACTTTTTATGTGTGTGTATGCACCTGTTAACCAGGAAACTGGAAGAAAATAGACAGTTTTGGAATAAAGTCAATATATGTACAGTATAAGAGAAAGGCAAGCGTGTACAATTTAACTGGGTGACATGAATGGCTAGTACGGTACCGGTAATTACATTTTGCCAGTAGGCCACTTATTGGGAAAAACAAAAGACCTATACAGTAGTTTTAAATTAGGAAAATATGGCTCTAAGTGGCAGTGAAGAGTTGCCAGAGGTAGCCAGATTTGGAGACTTTAGTCTGAAAGTTTAATAAAGCGAGTCATCACTTGTTATCACAATTGTACCTACCTTCTAACCATAGGTGGAAGGAACTTGTGAAACGTAGCGCAGTTTTGGCAGATGTAGCCCCCGAGGAACTTGTCACTCCGGAAACCCAGCTCCATCGGGCACACCTGCAATCATTATAATTATAATATTATAATGTAAAACTTGCAAAAAAAAAAAAAAAAAAAAAAACTGGGACGATACAAGATAAATGCAACAAAACTAATCAAAATTGCTATGTTGAAATAAACAATACTGTAGGGAGATCGACACAGACCCCCTTGGTAGACTAGCTGACAAACCAGACTATCAATACCCAGTCTCTTGCTTCTTGTGTTCATATATTTATTTATTTATATATATTTTTGCTACAGCGTTACTTCCCCATAGTGATTTTGATAAGTTTTTTTGCCTTTATATTGTGTCATCCCTGTTTTGGTTTGTATATTTTGCAAGTTTTAAATTACAATTTAGTCATTATTATTAAATATACAAAGTTAAAGTTATGCATCATGGTTCTCATTACCCACCTGGAAGTGATGAACTGGCCAAAATAGTAAACTTAACCCCTCCAATCCCAGCACCATATATATACGTCAGTAGATAAGTAACTCCCCAATCCCAGCACCATATACATACGTCAATAGATAAGTAACTCCCCAGTCCCAGCACCATATATATACGTCAGTAGATAAGTAACTCCCCAGTCCCAGCACCGTATATATACGTCAGTAGATAAGTAACTCCCCAGTCCCAGCGCCGTATATATACGTCAGTAGATAAGTAACTCCCCAGTCCCAGCGCCGTATATATAAGTCAGTAATGTACTGTACTTTCCTTGTAACTGTCTGTACAACCCTGTACCAGTTACCACGACCTATTGAGCATTGCTCCCGTGTTGGCAACACTTCTCAACTTATATGAGACCCACTGAAGGGTGACAAGAGCCAGTGTTGCCTCATCTTTGGAGGTGGATAGGTGGCCTCTCCTGCCATTTTTGCCACATTGCTTGGGACTGCTGGGGACTTTTATTACTGTATCCTACGGTACAGTACGGGTTAAGGGGAGATGGGCCGGTTTTCTGGTCACCTTTCTTCCTTGTGTTAAGCCCCATTTGTTTTGAAATTATAAGACGTTCGGAGCCCATTTGTTTGGCGATTTTAACACCTTTCACCCAATAACGTTGTCAATTTTAAGACCTTTCGTGCCATTAAGTGTTTATTTTTTCCTGGTGAGCGATAGCGAGTCTGAAATTTTAAGAGGAACCGGCCTTTGGCTGGGATATTTTTCTACCGAAAAATGTACAAATTTATCTTGAAGGGGAGGTCTAGGGTTTTTCTTTAAGCTTGATGGAGGTCTAAGGAGCAAACTAAAAAATATATAAAAAAATTATTATAAATGAGGAAAACAAACGGCCCATCCCCCCATAACCCAGGGACTGCAGCCACTCTTAAGAGGTTCTACTGGGCGAATACGGCCAGACTCATAACACTCAAGCCGCGGTGACCGTCATATGACGGGCGAGAGATAAATGGACTATCCTCCGGTACCCGTCATATGACGGGCAGCATTCTCTCTCTGAGAGAGAGTCTGCGCGTTGGGAGGACGATAGGCGAGCTCTGACCGCTCGGCACCACCACTGGGCCGCGTCTGGGACCACCGCCGCCTCCATACACACACCCGGCCTCGCGAGATAAGGAAAAAACTGAGGAAATTACCTTGTTTAGGGTATTTTCACCTTCAGTTGCGCGATCGCTACAGGATAAACCATGGTCGTACAAGGATGATTCCTGGTGTCATTGGAAAGCTCTATTATCGCCCTTTCACGGATACATAATTGTATTACGCTCTGGCTCTTGTTTATGCATGAATAAGAGCATGGCATGAAGCTCGTTTTCGGTAAGTAAACCCGTCTGGCAGCTAGGTCATGTCAACAAACGGCCCCGTCCTTAACCCTTTAGACCCGGAAGGGCTCTTAAACACCCATAAAAAACACACCCGAGCTACCCGGAAGGGCTCTTAAACACCCATGAGCTCAAAGCCTGTAAGCTTGGTGTGCGAGGCGTACGTCCGACGCATGTAAACAACAGCCGGCTGGACCGACGCCCCGCATCTCCGGCCACAAGAAGGAGTGCGTCGCTTGTTCGTGTGTGCCTGTATGTTATTGTTAAGTATCGAAAAGTAGTGTAAAGTGGCTGTTTTCGCCATAAAGTTATCTCCAATGAAATCATCATCACAACTGAACCAGTTGACTTAATTTATTTTTTAAAGTGTCACTTAAAACAAAGCAATTTGTGATTAGGCGAGATAATTCCCCTCCATTACTTTCTACCACTCCTACACGTGTCCCAACCCCCTCCTCAATTATCCGGTATTTTCCCTATTATTCTCGATATTTATCGAGTATTTTCGTGCGAGGACGGGTGGGGGAGAGGGGGGAGGATAGAGGAGTGTATCTCCGACCCTCTAAGCCAGTCTGAGAGCTCTCCCTGTCTCTCAGTACCATGCCAGACACAAGAGAGGGAGGGTGTTTCTCTCTCGCCGGTCAAGGTCAGATTACGACCGTGGGGCTAGAATATACAATTTTCACGAGCCAATTGCTGTTACCACTTGTTTTATTGCTTTGTTTAACCCCTTCACTTCTTTCTTGGTAATCCATATGCTTAGGTACCTTTCCTTTCTTACAACACAGTCGTTGGAGGCATGCTTGCGTGTATCGAGTGCAGAAGACCCATATGCCTTGATGCACTGCAATATATTGTGTTTCTTCTTCCAGACTTAATATTGATTCAATCATTCTCTTCCAATCGAAGAATAACCCATTCCCACTTCCTTTCTCCTTATAACATCCTTCTTAACTTGCAGAGTAATGTTCTTCTTTGGGTGTGAGAGAAGTTAAAACTAAGCGAATAACGGCTGAGCAATGTGAGCACTCGCCAGGGCAAAAAAATAAAGATAGCTACAGGCTTCCTTCTCCCTTTAGATCAAGTGGCGTAGTGACACACAGCGCAGTTACTTCATGGTGTGGGTCACGCTGTATGGCTTTATTTCCCGCATCTTGTTTTCGTTCGGATTTCGTTCATTTTGGGCCCCGCTATATGGTTTTCCTCACATTACTCAGTTTCTCCTCTGATTTTGTTCATTTTTATCTGCCGCTCGCATTATTTGATACATGTTCGCGTTAATCGGTAATCTTGGTTGGGTTGAATATTTTCTGTAGCTCACGGTATTCGTGTATTGTGCTATTCAAACTTACACTACTCGGGACCCTACAGTACTATACACACTTTGCAGCCTCGTTGACAACAGCGTCCCCTCGTGGCACCAGACTAAAGGGAACTATAATAAAAAGCAACAAATGCATACCTGTGTTAAGAGTGTGTGTTTGGTGTCTTTACAAGCTTGGTTGCCACATTGAACACACTTTGTAGCCTCATCCACAATAGCGTCCCCTTGTGGCACCAAACTCTCCAGCTTGTCCCGGGCACGAGTGAGGGTGAACAGTGCTGCGGAGTTCAAGGTGAGGAAGGTCTTGGCTCGGGTGATGGCCACGTATAGAAGATTGTGCTCATCACCAACTACCGACGCTGATGAGTAAATTTGTCTCAGATCCAGAGTTGCAGATTTATATAAGATAATAATACATATACAGTAATTGAGAGTATTATTATTCCTGCCTGCTATACAGTACATGCATATCATTTACAAAAACATTCAAAATCAACTCTTTGATAGCTTCGATACAATCCCAGCCATAAATGTAATCCTCACATGGTCTATTTCCAACGCAAGAGATTACCTTCAAAGTTAACCAGGCAAGGAATACACGTTAGCAGAGAATCTGCGCAAAATACAAAAGAAAAATAATGTATATATTTTACAAGGCTTAGATACATGCATGTATATTTGAGTTGAGGTTTGGTCACCTAAAATTGGTTATGGAAACAGAGAGGGTAATCCCAAACTGCAACACAACCGTTATTTGAGGTCTCTGGTTCCAGCACCACATTCCTATGCCAGGGACCATCTGAAATTGCTGGGAGCAGTACATTACACTGCTCCAAACTACAAGGCTTTATATCCTTTCTGGCACCCTGGGCTATATTGTCAACTATGTACCTTGACATGCTGCTGGAAGTGTTACTGGTCACATACCCAATAAACTTTCCAGCAAAGATTTATTCACTGACCAACACATTGGCCACAGAAAATGGATGATTGGCATCCCTACCTATCAGTGAAAAAAAGGTATCAGTAGCAAATTAAAATTCGCGGGGGTTAGGAGTCACAGACCCTTTGCATAATATGTGAATATTTTCCTAGGATCCCCTCCTGCCATGATAATATAAAGTCAATTGTGGTGCTTGACAAGGTCGGCTGAAGCACTTTTGCCATTCACACGGATATTTGTCAGGGTAGCTGTTTTCTTAAAATTCTCAAACCAGTCATTGCTAGCAGTAAATGTATGTTATTGGTACTAGCACAGCTGGCACTACAACCAACATTATTTTCATTAACAGCATTTGCACCACAATTCTATATGATTCGCTACCGATACTTTTCCCCCAATCACAAGCGAAGCATTTTTTGTTCTCGTAACTATCACAACTTGAGCTACAGGTCTTCCTGAAAACCCAATCGTAAAGCAAAAAATCGTATAGCGGGTCCTAAAAATAATGGGGTAAATGAGGATGAGTTCTTGGACCAGCCAAAATCCACACACAAACACATAAAACCCATATTTGGTTCTAGTCATGAGGTGATGTGCTAGTCTATCAGAGTGAGAGCTTAGCGATCTCTGCCATACCCAAAGCTTACTCTGACTGTTCTTTTACTTACATATTTTCTAGATCTCAAGTGACGGCGTCTCTTCCGTGGATTCACCTCCCTACTGCCAACCATAGAGGTTGGCAGATTGAGAGCCAAAGCGTCACATTTTTCCTTTGCCCCTCAATTTTCCCTTCATAATTGCTGAGGGGCACAGGGCCTAGGGTGGGGCTTTGGTTTCCCGGGCGTTTCCGCACCCTCCTCAGCTCCTCGCCTTGGAGTGGCTTCGGTCACCTGGGCTTTATTAGTGGTAAGCAGGAAGGGTTTTGTGGGGCGCTCGGTTATGGCCTTGGCCTTGCTCGGGACCTTGGGGTTGTTTGGCCAGACAGCATGGGGAACAGCAACAACAACAACCCATATACCGGTAGATGAAAAACGGAAGAGCACACGTCAGATATATATATATATATATATATATATATATATACGGTATATATATACAGTAGTAGTGAACGGTCAGGCTATGGAGATTGTCAGCTCATTTAAGTATCTAGGCAGTGTGCTGAGTAAAGATGGGACTATGGATGAAGAAGTGCGGGAGAGGGTGCAACAGGGGAAGAGGGTTGTAGGAATGCTGAAAGCACTAACAAGAAATAGGGTGGTCAGTATGAAAGTGAAGAAGTCCTTGCATGACAGTGTGGTAATCCCGACACAGACTTACGGAAGCGAAGCATGGCCGTAGGTGGAGAAACTCAGACCAAGAGTGAGAGGGGTGGAAATGAGTTACTTGATAAGTGCGTGCGGTGTTACATGGAGGGATAGACACACGAATGAGGAAGTAAGAAGGAGGTGTGGTGTGGAGGTAGATGTGCTGGAAAGTGTGAAAAGGAACACCTTGAGATGGTTCGGCCATATGGAACATATGGGAAGCGAGAGAATGACTAAGAGGGTGTATGAGAGCGAGGTGGAAGGACAGAGAGGGAGAGATAAACCGAAAGAGAGATGGAGTGAAGAAGTATATGGATGAAGGCGGTGCAGGCACTCGCTACAGGCAGTTCTGTCTTTTGTCTTCCTCATTCATATAGGAAAAAGGAAACAACAAAAAAAAACATCTTGTCATTTCATTAGTTCAGCCAGACCACATGAGCTCTACACTACAACTCTTATAGGGCAGGGCCAAAGGATGAGGCAAGAACTGCTACACTGTAGCACAAACGAAAGAAGTGATCAAGGGCGAATCGAGTCAGCTTAGCCGCATCAGCGACCGAAGAGACAAATCAGGTCATTAGCCTACAACATAGCCAGGCCAGGGAGCCATATAAAATAGATCGCCCGGAGGGCAACCAAATGGGACAGAATAAGAACAGAAGGGGAAAAACATAGAAAGAGGAAAGAAAAACTACACAAAATTAGTCAAGCCGACGGCAAAAGCTCAAGAGGATAGGGAGGGAAATAACCGGGGGGGGGGGGGGGGGGGGGGGGG
>JAGKTK010021430.1:8604-19233 GCA_018397895.1 Paralithodes camtschaticus | reverse complement strand
GGCTTGTACTCGCAGCAGAGAAGGAGGGAGCGGTACATAGCAATATACACCTGGAAAATAATTGAAAATGTTGTACCCAGCCCAGCAAACCAGGAGATCTCCACCAAACACATCGACCGCTCAGGGAGAAAATGTGCAAGAAATTCCCTGCCCACCCAACTTGCCAAGCCCCCGAGAGAATTAAGACCCTACTGACAGCCAGCCTGAGTCCGAATGGGCCAACAAAATTCAACTGTCTCCCAAAGCAACTGAGGGACCTCACAAACTGCCAGGTGGAAAACTTTAAAAAAACACCTGGACAAATTCCTAAAGCTCGATTCACACATACCCGTCCTGAGCTCCCGTCCTTCCCCGACCACTGAATTCGTATGCAATCGTGCAAGGACTCCGACATAAACGGGTATGGTCTGTTCATGAACGTACAGTGACGCCACAACACGGGCCGCGGCAGCGAACCTTTTTTGGTATACCAAAAATAAACCCATCAGGACGGACCAACCGCCAAAATACGGGATAGGGCGGGTCACCCACGTAAGTGGTCAGTGCATATACGCCGTATGTTGCCGTCTATGCGCTTCCTAGACGCCACCAGACGTGGTCTATGCCCAGACCAAAATATTTGACAGTTGAGAAGGTTATATGGCAACGTCGCCTCACGTGATCACCCAGCGCGTACTCAGTTAGTCCCCGCCTACCCGGCGTCCATAAAAAGGCCAGCCTCGTGTGGTCCTCTCTCAGTTCCCAAGCCGCCGTGACCACAGCACCAAGCACCACCTCGCACAACCTCCTACCTCCAACCTTCGTTATTATGCCACCAAAGCCTGAGTCGAAGAAACGGCGAGTCATCATCACCAATTATATATTATATTATATATTATATATTTTATATATATGCATGGTGGTGGCCATCGCCGACGACACTGCGTCCATCATATTGTGATCGCAGTGCGTCTCAGACAGGTCGTAAACAGGCTTATTAGGGTCGCCTTCCAAAGGGACTGGTTGTGGCACCAAGTCGCCGTCCACGTGCCGCCCATGAGCCGTCTGCCGGGCCGGTGACGTGTTGAGGTCGATGTCCACTCGCCGTGCATGCGCCGTCTGCCGGGGCGGTGACGTGTTGAGGTCGGGCATCATGGCCACACGTGGCCACTCGGGACACAATGTCCTCCGTTTGATGCAGTCCAACAATTTTTGGGGGTCGGGGAAGGACGGGAGCTCAGGACGGGTATGTGTGAACCGAGATTAAGAAGCATACCTGATGAGCCACCAGTTCCCGGGTACACCTCACTCTGCAGAGCGGCTTCAAATTCAATAGCTGATCAAGTGGACCTAATGAAGAGGGACGCAGGTTCCAGCAGGAGTGGCGATCCATCACGACTCTGAGGCGGCGCCTCTAGACCCCACCAAGTAAGTAAGTATAGCATTATTTTGGCAATTTTATCACTTCCAAAAACATTTGACCTTCAAACCACAATTTTATCTATAAATATACAATAATACAGACTAAGAAGACTGGACTCTGCTTTCGTTTGACACCCTGCCTGCAGTAGCCTAGGCTATAGCCTACCCTGTTCCAAGTAGGTCGCTCAGAAATAATGAATCATATTATCCTAACCTCTATAACATAAAAAGGGCTAGAGCAAATGGGCTGTAAGTTCCCACACCCATTCCCTGGCTGACCCTTCCTAAATGGTAGAAATATTAGCTCAATGACTAGTCGTTTGGGAGTTATAGAGGTTAGTGGTCAAGAGTTTTGGACTAGGCTATTTAACCTACTTGGTACAGGGTAGAGGATAAATTTTGAAGGTATCTTGCGAATTTCAGGCTATAAGAAAGTTGGAGCCGTGAACATTGATATTAAAAAGAAATGCAATAATAATATGGGTTTCTGATGGATAACAAGTCTGGTAAATTTGGTTTGATGTATTATGACCGTATATTTTGCCTAATAATTCTGCCAACTATTGATAGCCAACTTCCTTATAGCCTGCAACTCGCAAGTGGATATTAACATGATCCCTATGAATCAGCCTTAAACGGAGTAGAGAAAATGGAGTAGGCTAGGGTTGACTTAAATTAATAGATGTTAAAACCTGTATAGTTCTGATGTAGGCTACTATAAACTCTGAACATTGTATATGAAATTATATGATGCATGGCCTTCAGCAACAACGTTCCCCAAAGTGTTGGGGTTTTCACTGAGTGGTAAACAAAGAATATGAAAAAAGAAAAGAAAACTAAGCTTTGACGTACTTTTTGTTGTATCTATTTAGTCGGCTACCCCCAAAATGGGGATTGGGCCTGAGCATATAGATAGATAGATCTATTTAGTATATATGCCTTCACCCATCGCTCCCCCCCCCTCTCTCTCCAAGCAGGGAATAGGTGTGGAAATTGACAGCCTATTTGCTCCTCACGCCTCTTTTGAATTATAGGCTAGAGGTGAGGAATCCTCCCCTCTTCCTCTCCCCCACCCAACCCATCATCCTCACCTCAAAAACCCTGACCCCCACCTATTCCCCCCCTCCCCTTACCCCTACCAGCACCAACAACTACACATCCTCCCCTTTACCCTCACCTACCCATCCTCCTCTGCCAACCTATCCTCCCCTTTAAACACTTGGCAAATAAGTTAACAACCCCCAATTAACAGTTTCTTTCAGAATAACGAGCAACGAAGTGTCAATGCATGCCGAAATGTATATTAATATTCATACATCTGTTCCCTTTCAGAATTGTAGTAATAGAGTTAGCTTAGATTACAAATCAACTTCTTTTTCTCCCTGTCCTGTCCGAATTTCCGTGTCATTTTTTCAATACTACATGGTATTTTTCCTATTTTTTCAGTACTACATGGTATTTTTCCTATCTGTTTCCATGCCAGGTATTAGCTGGAGGGAGTGGTGGGTGGGGAGGAGCCTTCTTCTTTGCTATCCTTTTCTCTACCTCGTAGTCAATAATTAGTAGTTTTAGATATCCAAACTGCCCCGTAAGGACCAATAGGTCTGTTGCAGTTTGTTCTCCTTTGTACTCCCCCCCTCTCTCTCTACTTGGCAGCTAATTTATCAATACTCCATGGAAATATATGAAACTACTAAATCTCTGTATCATACTAACACCAGGTTATATAATTAGCACAATATTTCACTACAAAATCTTCAAAATAACTGAGCAATCTTAAGGGGAACATTGCAATTTACCGTCAGTTGAAAAGAAACAGAGTATAGTCCTCTGAGTCACATTTATACAAAATTGTCACAAATAGCAACATATTTCGCTACAGTATCTTCGTAATAGTGCAGTAAGCAAAATGGGGACATGATAATTTACCTTCAGCTGGAGGAAACACACACACACACACACACACACACACACACACACACCATAGTGACGAATCTCATAAAACTCCAAGTTGAATCATTACCACATTTCACTTACCGGTACCGTGGTTTGGCCTACCCCAAAACTTTTGAACATTAACTTCTATAAGCTAGCTCCTTGAATATATGTTCATAACTGCTTTTACTTTTTCGTTTTTGTAACCATTCCTTACACCACAAACGTCTGTTTCTTCTACCTCTTTTCTGTTTTATAGCACATAATAATAAAAACACACTGGCAATCTTGGTGCGACCTATGATCATGGTTGTGGGAGGGTACTTAATTCAAATGTGTGTGGTGATGGGTGACGTCAGGCGCGAGTTGTCCACAGTCCTTTCTGCGCATGTAAACAGACACGGGGTGTCACGCTCGATTCTTCATCCACCGCCTGCCAGAAGGCAGGGTGGCCACCCACAATTTCACGCATCGTGTAAACGGGCCTTAAGGCTCTGTATTTAATCAAGGTACGTATTTTTGTACGCACTAGGCTACTGAACGCTTCAATTTCGTAACGCTGTTTCATTTTGCCTACACCAGGGCAAGGGGGGTGGGGGGAAAGGGGCGGCACATGCCCCCACTCCCCTCCTCATGAGAATCCTGTACCCCTTATGGCACCACTAAGGTCTTTACTAATGTGTACAGTAATAAATATCCTACTAATAGCATTACGACGATTACGTGATCATTTATCGGAACATTGCCTAGAAGTACAATACTGTAGTTACCCCTGTATTCGGGATGGTTTTCTTTCGTTACCAGCACCTTACTTATTTAATACAAGCTTGAATGTTCTGATATTCTTAAAATGTATCATCTTAAGTCATCTGATTGATTTGTTAACATTATAGTATTTTAATATATACTAATTTACTATATAAGAAACCCAACAAAAGAATCAGATATTTATTTATAATTTCATTGCTGCTCGAATGCCAGTTTGCTGATGCTTGTTTACAAGTTGAGACACTCGAGGATCTGTGCGCAAAAATGATCCGCCTGAGTTAATTCCACCAACATAAGCATACCGCCACCCTCACAACAACCAGACCCCCCACATATGCTTTGCCCAGTCCCTCTAACAGGCCCAAAACTCCCCCTACCACACTCATCACATACTGCAGCCATAACTATAACATCATCACCATCACCACTTGCAACCACAACTAACACAACACCTACAGTACCAGTATGGATAATATTCAAGGACACTACATCCGCCTTATTAGAAACAATTTATTAGGGAAAATAGGCACCAACAGATTCGCCATATTTTTCTCCATATAGGCCTAGTCCACATGGAGGATTTTCGTTATTGACAAATTGAAAAAATAGGCCTACCCTTTTCACAGAAAAATACACCAAAAATCTGTCAAAGATGTCTAATAGCAGGGGTGTGGGGGCGGCAACCCCCACCCATAATACTAGGATAGGTTAGGTAAGGTTGTTAGGTTAGGCTAATGTCCTTTCAAAGGGGTATAGGCTAGTAAACACTAGGATAGCTTATACCCGGTCAGAGGTAAGAAGAAGAGTCCTGATGTAGTCTCCTTGAATGCTACCCCAGTAGGTACAACAGTCACAGCACCATCAGTACTGGAGGCTACAACTACAACAGCCACAACACCACAAGCACCAGTAGCTACAGCTATCACAACACCACCAGTAACGGTAGCTGCAACTAGCACAAGTTGCACAACACCTCCAGTACCGGTAGATACAACTACCGGTACCACAGCACCACCAGTACTGGCAGCGAATACATCAGCCCCTACAGCTTTACCCACCCCACAACCATCACCAAAGTCATCAGAGTGCACGATGACCCAAGTCAACGCAACAGAGCAACAGCCCACGGAACAACAACAAATAATAATAACTGATACTGGTACCAGTACTGGGAATACCAGCCAAGCCAAGAGCATCCCAACCGAAAAAAACCCTACATGAAAGTAACACAAAACAAACAAAAACAACCGACAGTAAAAGCCAAGGTCAACGAAACCCCACCATAAAAACGACAAATTTTCAGCAACCCCCCCCAAAAAAAACAAAAAACAAAACAACAACAACAAAAAACAACACCACCCATACCCAGACCCAACATCCATCATCACCACCTCAGGATAACCGCTACAGAAACCTCAGAAACACCAGCAAAAAATGTTAGTACAAGGAGGAACTTTCAACAACACCGCGATGGGCTGGTCTATCAGAGTGAGACCTGAGCGATCTCTGCCATACCCATAGCTTACTCTGACTGTTCCTTTTACTTATATATTTTCTAGATCTCAAGTGACGGCGTCTCTTCCGTGGATTGACCTCCCAATCTACCAAGATTGGAAGCTAAAGCGTCACATTATTCCTTTGCCCCTCAACTTTCTCTTCATAATTGCTGAGGGGCACAGGGCCCTGGGTGGGGTTTTGGTTTCCCGGGCGTTTACGCACCCTCTCAGCTCCCCGCCATGGAGTGGCTTCGGTCACCCAGGCTTTATTGTGGTCGGCAGGGAGGGTTCTGTGGGGGCGCTCGTTTATGGCCTTGGCCTTACTCGGGGCCTTGGGGCTGTTCGGCCAGGCAGCTTGGGGAACAACAACAACAACTTTCAACATCAAGCATATCCTAGGTGGAGACCTACAACAGCACAGCAAACATGTCATCGCCTCAGCCCTAGGAACCTTCATCAGAACAACAAACAAAATCACAAGCATATAAAATTACCACCCAACTGAATAAACATCCCCACACAGTACACCAACAGAATACACAGAACAGTACTGTACTGTACCTCCACTGATCATCATCATCATCATCTCTGACCTCCCCCTCACCTTGACTTAAATCACCCCGACCGAGCAGTAGGCTACTGTACTGTACCACCACCGATCAGCATCATCTCTGAGCTCCCCCCCAACTTGACTTAAATCACCCTGACCTTAAAAGATGACGACAAACTATCTTTCTAAACAATATAAAACCCACCTTTACTATCTCTCCTAATTCCTATTATACTAACAAAACTTTTCTTGTCACCCCTCTTAAAACGCCTGTGCAGTAATCTGGAGACACCGCAACCCTCCAAGCAAACTGCACATTTAAACAATAAGAAGAAGAGTTAATTTACCCCTTTCCAAGGTTGGCGTACAGTGACGGAATTATATATGAGGTAGGACCGTACGGGAGGGGAAGAGGGGTGTAGGGAGGTAGAGGTGGGGATGTATCGAGAGGTGAAAGGGTGTTTATAGGAGGGGGGAAGAAGTATGTGAACTTATGAAGGAATCTACTGAACGTTTACCTCACCCCGTTAGGACTCCCGTCGAGGATATGCAGTATATATAGCCTTGTGATCAACGAACGCCTATGCAGTACTGCGAAAATGGGCGTCTATGCAGTATATATATAACCTTGTGATCAACGAACGCCTACTGGGGAATTGCGCGGCAGTGGGCGTCCTCTCGTATACAGTGACACTCAAGATTCAAGATACTGGAGGTCGGTGGCAGTTCACCTTCCTTGGGTGGCAGAGCGGAGACATTACAGTAGGTTCTTCCTCCCTTTATCGTGCTGAGTGATGATTCTACACTCCCATGGTAAGAGTTTGATGGCTGTATATTAAGCCGGTGTCACAAGCGATTTTCAGTATTTTTTTTACCGGCAATTGTAGTCTGGGATCATCAAAATTAAAGTCTTATATCACCTAGCATAAATTGAATAGGCCTACCTTCAGTCTTAGTTTCCGAAGCCAGTGTGAAAGAGCTTCAAAATAAACTATTACGAGAACAAACTTGCTAGGCCTACCGTAATCGAAAATTGCCAGAAAAAGCGCTCGTGTGACATCGTCCCAAGTTTAAGAGCATGTTATGTCATAGAAGTAGGCCTAGGATAATTACTTGTTGGAAAAACACATTGCCATTATGTACAAATAAATATGAGTGTAACATTTTAACCGATAGCCTAGTAATTTCAAATGCGTAACTTCGCGAGTGGTTGGGAATAATGCTTAGAATAATTCGTAGTAAATTAACTATTGGGCCTAGGGACTTCGTTATTATATATAATTCTGAACGCAATACACTATACGTAAGCCTACATGTGCTTTTATTCTGTGTGTGGTGTCCTGGTTTCGAATCCACGGGAAGTATCACATGTTAGTAAACTGTAGCCTATATAATTATATAATCTACGATAATCTACGGTAAAATAATTGTAAATAATTATCAAGATACGTCATTACAATCAATAATAATCTACGGCAAATAATCTACGGTAAATAAATATCAATATACAAATTCACTATCAATTGCAATATACGGTAAAAGAAAGGTAAATACATTTACATAATACCGTACACCATTACTATCAATTGATAATAATCTATGGTACCGGTACCGGTAATACATCTCGTAGATTCGCTCTTTTCATTTGTCATTCCCTCTCTCCCTCCCCCTCACCCACTTGTCATGCCTTCCTTCCCTCCCTCCCTCTCCCTCACCCTCTTTCTCCAGCCGCCGATGCCTCCACCACCACCACCACCACCACCTTCCCTCCCCACATATTTGCTTTAACCCTTACAGTACCACAACGTATTTTGTATTTAGTTTAGCTGCATTTAGACGATTATGTGAAGCTTATTTGACGGTTTTATTCAGCTTAGGAAGGATGTCTACCCGTTAAATGATATAATATCTCAATTAATCCCTTTAGCTACCATACCGGTATATCCTTTTATGGTAGCTAAAAGAATTAATCAAGATATTCTAGTCATTTAACGGGCAGACATCCTTCCTAAGCTGAATAAAACCGTCAAATGGTTGCCATATGTCAAACCAAAGCCGAGTCTATTATTATTTAGTCGTTATTAGTGTAGCCTACTGTATATGTATATTGTAAAATTATTGATAATTTGATGGTTCATAGTTCAAAATATGTCATTGGGAAGTGCTAAAATGGCCAAAACAATGCTAATTTATGTTGTCTTTCTTACATTTCTTGACATACTTGTGATAAAATGGCCAAAATAATGCTATGTTATGTTAGTTTTCTTGAAGGACGGGACATATTCTTTCAAACATTCAAACAAAATTGCTCCGGTTTGACACGTTGATAATACCACCGGTACTAAATGGATTAACATCGAAACTTACTGATAAAACTTAGATAACTATATAATAATATCACCACGTCCAGTACAGCAACTAGAGGTAAGGGTTTTAAGGCGAATCTTATAGGTTAACCCCTTCTGTACCGGAGACGTCTTTTAACTTTATTCTGGCTATTATTACACGATTTTTAGTCAGTTTCAAAAGGACCTCCAGCAATTAACAGGCTCCGAATTATCTAAATGTTTACGTTTACGTTTACGTTGAGGGACCCGCAGAGGGCCGCTCTCGGGCGGCATGATATGCGGGGGTTGTGCTTTTAGGTTAGGGATAGGATCAGGATTAAGGATGTAATGATTGGTGATCCTAGTTCTAAATGAATCAAGGGTGGGGCTATTAACTACATGAGATGGGAGGTGATTCTACTCTTGGATGCTGCGGGGAAAAAATGATTGTCTAAATATGTACGTGCTTGCCTGATACGTGTGGTATTTTAGGTTGTGGCTGCGTCTTGTAAATCGTATACTTGTAGGGTGTTAATACATATCTTTGTCTATGTGACTCTACTAAGTTGTTAGTGGTTTTATATAACATCTGTTGTCTGTGCATTTGTCTTCTTGTTGCAAGTGGGTCGAGTTTAATGTCTTGTTTGAGAAAAGTGACAGATGTAGTGTGTCTGTAATCACGTCTGATCTATCTTGCAGCTTTGTTTTGTATGGCCTCTAGTTTATTTATATTGTTGTGAGTGTGTGGATCCCAGATGGTGTCGCAGTATTCTAAGTGTGGCCGAACAAGTGTTTTAAATGCTAGAATTTTAATGTTTGCGTTGCACTTGGTGAAATTCCTACGCAGGAAGCATAGTCTTTGCTCTGACGCTGCTAACGTGAGTGGTCCACCTCATGTCCGCTGAGATGTGGACCCCCCAAATATTTGTGGAGGGATCAGTATCCAGAAAAGTGCTATGGAGTTTGTAGGAGAATGGGATGATTTTGTTTGAACGGGTGAAACGGATATGGTGAAATTTGTCCGGTCTAAATGTCATCTGCCACTTGGCTTCCCACTCTTCAAGCGCAGTTAAGTCGTCCTGTAGTCGAAGGCAATCGTCCCTATTAGTAATTGGTCTATAAACTAAGCTATCATCTGCGAAAAGTCTACTAGTAGAAGTAAGCAGACCCTTCTTAAACTGCACAAAATCGTCTAGATATAGCTAGAATAAAAATAAAAAGACGTCGCCGGTATGGAAGGGGTTAATTTTGTCTTAGTAACCCATAACTCCACACAACCTCAGGTCTCAAACGTGAGTAGCGCTCTGCGAGTCTCAGAGCTTAAGGGGAGATGGGTCGTTTTTCTGGTCCCCCTTCTTCCTCATGTTTAGCCCCATTAGTTTTCAGATTTTGAGATGTTTGCCCCATTAGTTTGTCGATTCTAAGACCTTACGCCTCATTTCTTTGTAAATATTTAGACCTTTCATGCTAGTTAGGTGTAAACAAAATCCTGGCGAACGATAGTGAGCCTGTAACTATGAAAGAACCGGCCTTTGGCCGGAACATTTGTCTACCGAAAATTGTACAAATTAATCTAGAAGGGGGTAACTATGAAAGAACCGGCCTTTGGCCGGAACATTTGTCTACCGAAAAATGTACAAATTAATCTAGAAGGGAGATCTGATCATCTGATGGATATATGTTTTAAAGTTTGATGGAGGTCTAGGGAGGAAACTAGAAAAATAATGAATACATGAACAAATCGACTAAAAAGTGAACCATCCCTCCTTTAAGTTCGGGTTTCCTAATCCTACTTCATTATCTTTCCATTGACCCTTAACCCCTTATTAACCAGCGACGTTTTTAAAATTGAATTCTTGATATTTTTAGACGACTTTGTGCAGTTTAAGAAAGTTCCAAGGTAGTAAAATTGGTTAAGGGAGATAGATCGAAGCCTGTTAGTTGCTGGAGGCCCTTTTTAACGGACTAAAATCGTCTAATAGTAGCCAGAATAATGTTAGAATGACGTCAACGGTACGGAAGGGGTTAACTCTCTACATAATCCCGCATATAATGCTGCCCGTGAGCAGCCCGACAAGGAATACGGACCTACGTGTCATTGTACTGAAAGGGTGAGGAGGTTAGGGTTGGTGCAGAGAGAGAGAGAGAGAGA
>JAGKTK010021429.1:0-18268 GCA_018397895.1 Paralithodes camtschaticus | reverse complement strand
CTGAAGTCCGGATCCTGAAGGCCTGCCTGTGAGAAGCAGCCCTTAAGTCCTTACCAGTGGATCTACGTTCTACGTCGGCCAGACTTACTCTCGAACCACTACCCTCCCATATTATCTCGCGTCTCATGGGTTCACCACGCAGCCTCACGGGTCTCACATGACGAAAACATATCAAATCCATGAGGCTCACAACCCCCCCCCCGAACAGACATGTCGGAATGGCATGGCATGTGATACCCAAGCAAGCAAGGAGTCACCCCCAACGCGCCCCTGTCGACCTTGCCCTGGCCAGTCTCTTTAGCAGCTAAATCAGGAAAACCCTCAGGCAGCTCCAGTTAAGCCTGGACACCTTTTTCTCCTGCTAAAATTCACTTCATCCAACTAATTCTTGTCCTATCCCCACTTCCCCCTAACCCCTGTCACTACTCAATTTGACTTAACTTGACTCCCATATTACCCTAAGTGTCTCTGAGTATCTTATGTTGTGATTATTGTTGTGAAGGTAAGGTAGAATATGTGAACAATTCAGTGCTAAACTTGATATAGATCTGTGCTCAAGATCGTTAATTATTGCGTATTTGTTAATTCTTCAGAACTTATATTTATTGTTATATAGATTTGTGTCTAAGATCTAGTGTTAATCTCTATCCACAACTCTCTTATAACGTCTTACGCATACGTTACATACTCGTGTTAATTAATTTACTTAGCCGAATACTCACAGATTTTCCTTGTATATGTCTATTCTATTATGTATGTTGCAAGTTGAGATCAAAGTGTATTTCGTGTATTAATTCCCTTCCTAAATTAGAAATATTGCCTAAAACCTACGCTCAATTTCATATCCTATTTATCTCGGTTCCCCCTCTTTGAGAAGAATCGTTGTTAATTCTTGTATATACTTTCTTCACGAGAACCTATAAAGTCATGCTCGTTTGATATGGAGGTGAAGAAAGAGTTGAAGTAGGTTGAAATTTATCGTTTATCATGGCAAACCTGGTCATATATTTTGAGAGCAATATTAGTGTTAGATGAATCCCTTGTCTTCTTGCTGTAGCCCGTTGTTTTTAAGTGCCTCCATAGTTTTTTGGGGTTACTCTGATATTCCTCTGCCTTATTGTGGAAATAATTAGATTTCGCTGATTTAATTTTCCTACTTAGTTTATTCCTAGCCCTGTTGAACTCACGTTTCAGACCTTGATCCTGCCTATGGTTCACTAGCCTTTTTACCAGATTGTCTCTATGTTCCAGATGGTGTAGTATGTCATTGTTAATCCATGGGTCTGACCTTGCTTTAATTCGTATGTCTTTCAGAGGAGATATTTCGTCTAGGATGTTTGTGATGATGGTTCTGAAGCCAACCCATGCGTCATTAACGTTTGTATTTCCAAACACTGGAGACCAATCTGTATTCCATAAAATGTCCAAAAAATGTTTCTTTGTTGTAGTTTCTGAGTGACCTTGTTCTAATGACCTTGTGATTCTCTAGGGTAATTTTTGGAGTTTTACGTGTACAATATGTGACGAAGTGATCACTTATCCCCGTTTTTATAACCCCTGATTGTGATATTTTGTCCTCTCTGTTACAGTTTACATGGTCTAATATTGTAGCAGAGTTATCAGAGATATGTGTGGGGGTTGTGATGAGTTGTTTGTGATTGTGCATTGTCAGTATGTGCCTGTATTCTCGTACAAGCCTATTATTTCGTTGTTTGTAACACAAGTTAAAATCCCCTAGTATAATAGATTCATTCCGGGGGTCTAGTAATGACAAAGTTCCTTCAAATTTGTTTAAGAATTGTGTGTCGTCTGGTGGCCTATAACACACTCCAATTGTGATGGGTTTTGTCCTAGGCAGGTGTAAGTCAATCCAAAGAGCTTCGTGGTTTTCTACATGGAGGTCGTTCCTAATTGTGTGTGTGAGGTTGTTTTTTACATACAGACATACTCCACCCCCTTGTCTATTACGATTTTTACGAACCATATTGAAACCTTGAATGCTTATTTCACCATCGTTTATACTAGAGCCCAGCCAGGTTTCTGGAATTGCAATTATTGAAGCTTTGGTCTTATCACTTAATAATTTTATTTCTGACACTTTATGATACATTGATCTGGCGTTGATGTGGATAAAATGGAGCCCTTTGTTGGTGAAAACTCTATATCATCTTTGAAAGTGTCCTGGCTGGATTCTGAGTTGTCATATGGTTCATTTACATTAACATACGGTAATAAATGCAAGGCACACTTATTGCATAAAAACTCATGTTCTTTACTGTCCGTCTTCTTAGAAATGCACTTCATGTGAGCTACAGTTTTACACTTTACACAATTTTGGATCCTCTGTCGTCGTGTTATGAGTGTTTCACAAATATCACAAATGTGTGTGTGATTTTGTAGAGTTGATGTCCTACATTTAACACATTCAACTTCGTTTCTACTGTTAACGCAAGTACATCGGTTATGTACAATTTCATTACAACTGTTACATTGTAATAGTGTACTCCTATTGTTGAATCCAATATTACGGACTATACATCATTTCCTCTTACTGTTTATCGTATGTCTGGAGGTGTGGGTTGGTCCGTGCGGATCAGCTGGGTGATCCTGGTTTGCGAGAGAGGGCGGGAGACACGTTGCTCCTTGTCCTTGACCCACCTCCACCCCTAGTTGTACCTCCCCGCGGTGGCACTGTGGTTGTTTGCTGTTGTTGTTTTCGCTGGCCGTTGTTGCTGCTTCACTGGTGATGAGTTTGCGAGTGCTACCTGCTTCTAAATTGTTTACTGGCTTTTCTTTATAATAGCTAAGTAAGTCTCCACTCACACTTTAGGCCTAGATAGATGCGTGAATCACTTATCAATTGTTTAGGTCAATTATATTCACACGCTTACTATTCCCCAATAATTGTTAAGTGGCATATTGATCCTTATATATGTCAATTGAATAAATAATAAGTATATAACTTACATGTGCGTATTTATTGTGTTCTGTAGCACCTGATTGAGTAACTATTTGTGAATAAGAACGTGTTAGATGTGTTCCTGTTGAGGATAATTTGAGTATAATTCCATAATTGGAGTTTAGTGAAGACTGAATAACGGGATAGAAATATTATATCCCGGCATAACAATATAAATATATACCGTATATATAGATCAAATATTTGACTAATAAATGTTGCATTGGTTATGTGCAGCAACCCACACCAACAGAGATGCTTACACACATGTCACCCACTTACCCTCCCAGTGATATCAATTAACTCATCAAAAACATGTGCAGTTGCCTCATAAAAATAATGATAATGTATACTCCTAATGTGCAATATGTGTGGTCGAGGGAGGGTGGTTGGAGGGGAGAGGGGACGGAAGTTATTAATAGATTCAGTTTCATAATACTCTACGTGGAATTCTGTTAACAACAAATATAATTTCAAATGACTATAACATTTCCACATTTATTTCTATAGACACATTAGTGATAAATCTGGAAAATAAATATGGTGTGACATCGATAAATATATCGATTTCTCAATTATATTTTAATGCTTTAACATATATGTAGTCAGTTGTGGCAATGTGATTAGGAAATTTGATTATATATTAGTATTGTACTTACAATCACTATAAACATACATATGATTCTTATATTAATTTCGGTTCATATCAAATTGAAATATATTCGCTTTCAATGAAGAATAAATAGCGTGAAGGTGATATATATATATGTTATTCATGACACACACACACGCACACACACACACACACACACATGAAAGAGGCTCGGCTTAGTTGATACTTTCGTCAGCGGATTAGAAATGTAAGTGTTTCAGTCCATCACAATAAGGCCAGGGTTTTGAGTGATGACCTATTTCAGTCTTCTACTGTACTTCTCACTTCTCATCTTGTTCTGCCTCTGTCCATTTAATCTTCTTTCCTATTTTACTCCAGCCATCTGGTCAACTAGTTTTCCAGAACTCCCAAGCAAGCAAGCACTCAAAAAATCACGTGATGTAGCCATAAAACACTTATCTTCTGATCTAACATAGATACATTTCCAATTGGGGCCAAGAAAATCTTGTTGCTTTCAATGCTTCCAAAACCCAATTTCTCTATTCATAAACCTGTCAAGAATTCCCAGAAGACTATCCCTTATAATTCAACAATACAAAAAGCAACCCTTCATCTTCTCTCAGTATTCTCGGTGTATCTTTTTCTTCTGATCTCTCTTGGAAAGACTACATTACCACTCTTGCTAAAACAGCTTCCCAGAAGCTATGTTCTCAACCATCTCAAGGGGGTCTTTACCCCTGCACAGCTTCTTGCTCTATACAAGGGCACAGTGCATCCATGTATTGAGTATTGTTCGCATTTGTGGGATTATCCTCTCACACGGCACTTCTAGACAAAGTAGAAAAGAAAGCCTTTCGTCTCATTAAGGGGAGATTTCTATTTGAGGGAATTTTTTCTTGACCCCTCTCTCCCTCATGTCTAGCCCCATTGCTTTTGAAGATTTTAAGACGTTCGCCCCATTAGTTTGTCGATTTTAAGAATTTCCGCCCCATTCTGTCACTTTTAAGACCTTTCGTGCCATTTAGGTGTCGATTTTATCCTGGCGAGCGATAGCGAGCCTGTAACTTAAGAGTAACCGGCCTTTGGCCGGGAAATTTTTCTACCGAAAAATGTACAAATTTATCTTGAAAGAGGGTCAAGGGGGTGAAATTTTAAGATTGCTGGAGGAGTAGGAAACAAACTAAAAACCTCCCCTTAGCTCACGTCCACTCACCGATTCTCTGCAATCTCTCTCTTCGCCGCAATGTTGCATCTCCCTCGCTGTTCTACCGCTATTACAATAATCAGTGTTCTTCAGAGCTCTCTCAGTGTATACCACCTCTTCTACGTAGAGCACGTAGCACCCGTCTTGCAACAAAAATCCCACCCCTACTCTGTGCAACTCTTCAATCCAAGAGTGAAACGATACTCCCAATCTTTCTTCTATTCAACAGCTGAGCTCTGGACCTCTTTCACTGAATCTATCTTTATCTCATCCTATGACTTAAATTACTTCAAACATCGTGTGCCCAGGCATTTTGGTTCAAACATTCCTTAATTTTGGCCCTGTCACTCTTTCAACTCTGGGGGAGGCTCGCATCACAGGCATCTGTGCCTTTTATTTTCCTCATCCACACAGAACGAAACAAATATTTCAAAACTAATGGGGTTAAACATGACAATAATGGGGGTCAAGAAAACATGACAATAATGGGGGTCAAGAAAACATGACAATAATGGGGGTCAAGAAAACAAACTAACCTACTAATCAATTCCGAAAGATAATTAATATTTATAATCTGGCTATCATTAGATTATTAATATTTATAATCTGGCTATCATTAGATTATTTTATTCGGTATAGAAACACTTTTGGGTGTAAACGGATTTATAAAAATAATGTCTAGTCCTACAGTATGTAACATCAAGGTCCTCCTAAGCTGAGTAAAACTGTCTAATGCTAGCCAGAATGTAAATATAATTATTATTCCATCGTATTGAAGGAGTTAAAGTTTCTAATGCCTCTCTCGTCCTTTCTGTTTTACCATTGATAGCAAAGGTAAATGTGGATGATTATCTTCTTATCTCTGTACAGTTGCCCACATAAGTTCTGTTCTTTTCTGTGATCTTATGCATGGAAATTGAATGCGCATGATTAAATGTCGAGTGTAGTTTCTTATGCAGTGGTTAACTCAACTGATTAGTCAACGGATAATTTAAAAAAAAAAAAATCACAAGTCATTCATACTAATTTTACTTTCATGCAATAGGATCACACTGAGGAACAGAACGTGTGTGGCAACTGTGCATGCTGACTTTGTTGATACTAAATACATTAAGACATTTGGGCCAGAAATTAAACAAGATTTATTTCAAAGTTTTATTCTAATACAAATACAGTGGACTCTTCTTAAAAATGATATTACACGTGCTACATACTAGCTTTGTACAGTTATATGTAATATGTGCCCTTTTAAGCACACCTAATTCCGTACTATGTTGGTTTGTAATAATTGATGTGATATGTATATTATGGCCATGATAACCAGAACACTTTGTTTGGACATTTATAGCTGATTGTCTGTGATCTATAAAATATTACACTTAAATATTCAGAGGTGACTGGCATTGCATTAAATGTACTGTACATATTACACAGCTGTTGCTAGCACTTACAAAATACATTGAAGTTACTTCCATCAGTAATTTGGATGATTTTTATTTGTGATATCTGTTTTACTATTATTTGTATTATAATTAGTACCAGAATTAGAAGTAGTAGTAGTAATCTGGGGAGATATTATTGTGTATTTCAATTAATATATTAATTTAGTTTGCTGTCGGTCTTTTTAAATGTGCTCCTTTTTATATAAGGAATGCACTATTAAGAAAAATATAACTATGATATATTTTTTTTTCAGCATTCTAAGGTCGACCTCTCGAAGAAAAATCAAGGATAGACTGAAGATGAATTATAAATATAATTGAATGTCGATAACATTTAAATATAGGTGTTATAAGAAGTAACGTTACCAAATTTCATAATTTGGCTTGTATAGAAAGACTGCATTCAGATTAGAAAACAACATGGGAATCAGAGTAGTTGACAGACTATGTTCTCCATTTGATTCAAAGAGGTAAATTTTAAGCTGAAAAAATGCCACATGTGTCCTCAAATTATATGTATTGGGAACGTGTTGTAAACAATGTTTGCAATATGTTAGCAACTTGATGGCAACAGTTTAATAAGGTGGAACCATGCAAATGCAGTCAACATTTGCAAGTAATATTGTCACACTGCTTATGACATGTTACCAATATGTTTGAGATATGGCAAGCGTGGAAGCACCTTCATTCGAAATGGAATAGAGTGAATATGACACCAATATAGTGAAGAAGTTAATAGAATAATGCTTGCCATTTTTTTGAGAAAAAAAAAATGAAAAAAAAAACGTTTATTTGATTTTGTTTTATTTTAATATATTTTGTATTTATTTATTTATTTATTTTGTATTTATTTATTTATTTATTTTAGTTTGTACTGATCCCAATTGACAACAGGTCGATATCTTAAACGAACGTACAGTATTTGGCAGTTGCATACTGCATTTATAGTAAACTATCTTTTACATTACATATGACGAATTATTGCAAATGTTTCATCAAGTGTTGCTGTAAATTATATTTACAGCATGTAATATTTACAATACACTCAAATGCCTTCTATTGTATTCATGTAGCGTATTATCATACTTATCCAAGCAAAACTTACAGTATATACCGGTAGTTTGTAATACTGCATATGAATAATCTGATTATCATGAAAAAGTTAGTCATATATTAATCCTTAACACAAATGATATTCCTATTATGTGTATTATAGTGTGTTGTTGACCCAATGTTATATAAACATGAAATATTTCAATTTCCACCCAACATATTTTTGTTACTGCATTATTCTATTACAAATACTTTCTACATTCCTTACATGCTAATATATATACACTCTGTATTACTCTAATTACAACTTGTTCTTCATACAATTCTGTATACCATGCATAATTTGCTAGTATAGCTAGTTACCTGGCTACCATGATATGACATGTATATGCCTGTGTTTGTCGTGCAATGTTTGCCCATATAATTCATTCAATATTTCCCATTGTAACACTGCTCTTGGAATTCATGGTCTTTGGTATCGCTACTTCTTCTAGATTATATATTATGTAACCCATCCTGCCTGGGAGTTCTTAGTTAAGGATCCTCGGATCTCGCACCGTCCAAGCCAGGTGTTCTTAAGTAAGGATCAGCTCTTAAAACCACTTAAAAAATGATTACGCGGGAGACAGCTTTGTTGTCATAGGGGTCATTCCATGCAACAACATGCTCTCTCAGTCAGTCAGTCTGGGAGACTGTGTCGAAAGCACAGCCCAAGCAAATCGATCGATAGTATTCGGGAGTTCAAATCAATGCACACAAGCATTGTTCAGTGACATAAGAATCGTTACGATGGTGAAATATATTAATAATCAATACTAAATATAATCAATGATAATCCGTAATCCATAATCAATAATTAATAGCTGCAAGAGTATTTAGAAGGCCAACCCATGTGCCAGCAGAACATTGAAATACAAATTAGTGCCACCTAAGCAGACATCGCACAAACTAGCGATCATATTATCACCATCAAACAAGAACCACTTGCTGTACAATATTCTAGTCTTCACCATTCGCAGTATAACGGTGAGTCCTGCCTCCTGATATTATTATTACCTAGTTTAGGCCATCTTTTTATGGAGATGTGAGAACGTGAATATGAAATTCAAGGAACTCTCTGTTTATGGGAAAACTCAACATCAAAACTGAACCACTTGATGTAGATATTTCTTGTCTTCACCACTCACAAGATAACAACGAGTGGTATGTTGTGATATATATCTAACCTAGGTTAGGCAACTTAATTGCAGAGATATGAATCAAAATTTATGAAAAAACAACTAGGATCAAAGCCCTCGAAAATGCAAAAGCGGGGTAATAACAGTAAAGTGGCATGTGTCCCACGTCACATACACAAATACACACAATGATCGTTGAATGCAATACTAGAAAACTAAAGATTGATTTTATTTCATGTCTATTTACTTGGTTTTAATTATATGTCTTAACTATTAATAATATACAAGTTATGAAACATTAAGTTTTGTGATTGGTGTGATTTTTATAATGATGTCATATATAATATAGGTATACCCTTTAGATCTATAGATACGTTACTTAATATTCTCTTTGTTCTTGTTATCTCATATAAATTTCAGTACCTGTTGATATGTTATTAATTTGCTGAAAATGAACTACTCCAATACTCACAAGACATTTGTCACATAAACAAAAGCACCGAGCTAATCCTTCAACAAATGATTTATTTTGTTATCTGCTTATTTGACCCTACTTTCTGTGCACATGATTGGTTATTCTAATGTTGTTTATTAAGGTAAATGTTTGCTTACATGCGTGTACTGTTTATATGGATACATTACCTGAAAGATTCAATTTGTTTATTCATCTGTTCACTATTTACGGCCGCTTATGAATATCCAAAACTGGTTGTTAAGAAAGCTAGTCAATACAAACCTCGAGGTTGGTGATGGGTACTAATACGGTCATAACAAATATATTTAAGATTCAAAATAAGTGTCTTAGGATTCTAAAGGTAAATTTTGAGGGGGTTGGCTCTTAGAGAGTATTGTGCTTAATAATTGTTCAAATTTCTCAAACAATTTTAACACACAGAGCTAAGATATGGCATAGTTTTGCAGTACATCATAAAGGAGAGCCTGTTACTTAAGGGAGCCCACCTCGCTTTTTTTAATCTTTCTCGCCCTCTCTCTTTGCCTTTTATCCATTCGGCCCCGTTCAGCCTACTGTTTTAAGACGTTTACCTCCATCCAGGTGTCAATATTTTCCTGGCGAGCGGTAGCGAGCCAGCATTTATATATTATGTTTTTGATAGCAAGCTAAATTTGTACATTTTTCGATTGAAAAATGTCTCCGGCGAAGCCAGATTTGTCCATACAATGCTGGCTCGCTATCGTTCGCCAGGAAGAAATCGACATATAAAGGTCTTAAAACGTCTTAAAACAGTTGGCTGAATGGGGCCGAATGGATACAATCCAAAGACAGAGAGAAAAGGAGAGAAAGATAAACAAAAAGCCGGTGACCCTCCTTAATTGTATATATCGCGTATATTGTAAGATACGGTATGTATTGTATACAATGGTCATTACTAGCCTATATACTACACTGTTTTATTGTTCTCGTTATCATAGCATACATTTATTGTTCTCGTTATCATAGCATACATTTATTGTTGTCGTTATCATAGCATACATTTATTGTTGTCGTTATCATAGCATACATTTATTGTTCTCGTTATCATAACATACATTTATTGTTGTCGTTATCATAGCATACATTTATTGTTCTCGTTATCATAACATACATTTATTGTTCTCGTTATCATAGCATACATTTATTGTTCTCGTTATCATAGCATACATTTATTGTTCTCGTTATCATAGCATACATTTATTGTTCTCGTTATCATAGCATACATTTATTGTTCTCGTTATCATAGCATACATTTATTGTTCTCGTTATCATAGCATACATTTATTGTTCTCGTTATCATAGCATACATTTGATTTATGCCTCTTATAAAAGTACTTGCAAGAAAATGTAATGTATTTTGTTTAAGGGGAGTGACCTACTTTTTGTTATTTCTGTCCTTTTCTCTCTTTCTCTGGCTTGTATCCGTTCGGCCCCATTCAGCCAACTATTTTAAGACGTTTATCCCCCTCTAGGTGTCGATTTCTTCCTGACGAGCGATAGCGAGCCAGCATTATATGAAGAAATCCGGCTTTGCCGGAGAAATTTTGCTATCGAAAAATGTACAAATCTAACCTGCTGTCAAACAAAAATAAAAAATATGCTGGCTCGCTACCGCTCACCAGTAACAAATTGACACCTGGATGGGGATAAACGTCTTAAAACAGTAGGCTGAATGGGGCCAAATGGATACAAGCCAGAGAAAGATAGAAAAGGCCAGAACCCAAACAGGTCAGCCCCCTCCTTAATGTACTAGATATACAGTATATATATATATATATATATATATTGCACTACACCAAGCTTTATCCGGTCTCATTATCACGTATTTCATTCATGTTTACATCTATTCATATATATATTTGTGTATGATGATTCTTATGGGGAGATTTCCACTTGAGAGATATATTTCTGGACCCCTCTCTCTCTCCCTCATCGTTAGCCCCATTTCGGTCAATTTTAAGACTTTTCATGCCATTCAAGTGTCGATTTTTTCCTGGCGAGCGATAGCGAGCCTGTAATATAGGAGGAAGCGGCCTTCGGCCGGGACATTTTTCTACCGAAAAATTTACAACTTTATCTTGAAAGGTAGTTTTAGGCGGTGTAATTATAAGCTTGATGGAGGGCTAGGGAACAAAGTAAATACCTCCCCTTAAAATATTGCATCATACCATGATGTGTATAAAACCAAGGTGTATGTTTTGATATAAGGGGAACTATTTATAAACCAAGGTGTATGTTTTGATATAAGGGGAACTATTTATAAACCAAGGTGTATGTTTTGATATAAGGTGAACTATTTATAAACCAAGGTGTATGTTTTGATATAAGGGGAACTATTTATAAACCAAGGTGTATGTGTTGATATAAGGGGAACTATTTATAAACAAAGGTGTATGTTTTGATATAAGGGGAACTATTTATAAACAAAGGTGTATGTGATATAATGGGAACTATTTATAAACCAAGGTGTATGTTTTGATATAAGGGGAACTATTTATAAACCAAGGTGTATGTTTTGATATAAGGTGAACTATTTATAAACCAAGGTGTATGTTTTGATATAAGGGGAACTATTTATAAACGTAAGGTTACACATTACTGTTATTACCGGTACACTATTTGCTGCTATTGGGCACTTCTTAAGGGGGGGTCACCTGTTTGGGTGCTGCCCTTTTCTATCTTTCTCTGGCTTGTATCCATTTGGCCACATTCAGCCTACTGTTTTAAGACGTGTATCCCCATCCAGGTGTCAATTATTTACTGGTGAGCGATAGCGAGCCAGCATATTTTTATTTTTGTTTGACAGCAGGCTAAATTTGTACATTTTTCGATAGAAAAATTTCTCCGGCGAAGCCGGGTTTCTTCATATAATGTTGGCTCGCTATCGCTCGCCAGGAAGAAATCGACACCTAGATGGGGATAAACGTCTTAAAATAGTTGGCTGAATGAGGCCGAATGGATACAAGCCAGAGAAAGAGAGAAAAGGTGAAAAATCAAATAAACAGGTGACCTCCCTTAAAGGCAATATGATGATAATTAAGAACAAAGGTGCCTACCTTGGTGATCTGCCTCTGTTAACATACACACGCGAATTGCTATGCAAATTGCAAACCATTACAAGCGAACTATGTAAACTGGAGCTAGTTAATGCAATTTAACACTAATGACATACAGATCATTTTAATTTTAATTTGTGAAAACAAGCATATATTTTTGTGTTTATCATATATGCACAATCTGAATTGGTTAAGGGGAGGTTTTTAGTTGCTTCCCTAGACTTCCATCAAGCTTAAAATTACTCCCCCTTGACCCCCTTTCAAGATAAATTTGTACATTTTTCGGTAGAAAAATGTCCCGGCCGAAGGCCGGTTCCCCTTAAATTACAGGTTCGCTATCGCTCGCCAGGAAAAAATCGACACCTGAATGGTCTTAAAATTGACAGAAATGGGGCGAGGGTTCTTAAAATCGCCAAACTAATGGGGCAAGCGTCTTTAAATCTCACAAGCAATGGGGCTAAACATGAGGGAGAAAGAGGTTCAGAAAGAAATCCTCCAGGTGGAAATCTCCCCTTCACATGAGAGCTTTTATAGTCAACATTTATCCTCAACACTGGTCTGGCAGCTTATGAGGTCAATACTTAAAATATTTGGGCTACCTAAATGCATCTACCATTAGTTCAGTTTCCGATACCAGGGCAAAATCATCCAAAAATGTTGCCTGAAAATGTTGCCTGAAAATGTTGCCTGAAAATTTGTGATCATTGAATGTTGACTATAAAAGCTCTCGTATGACCGGCCTTAGAGCCAGACATGTATTGCCAGTGTTTCATTAGGTGTTAGTAAATTATGACACTTCATTTAATTTGATATCGTAATTTTTCCGAATTTGACCCCAAAGAAACTACTGCAGCCTAAAACTCTCAGTTCATAATAATCAGTCTCCTTAAGGGGAGATTTCCACTTGAGGGATTTTTTTTCTTCACCCCTTTCTCCCTCATGTTTAGCCCCATTGCTTTTGAGATTTTTAGACGTTCGCCCCATTAGTTTGGCGATTTTAAGAACTTTCACCCCATTTATGTCACTTTTAAGACCTTTCGTCCCATTTAGGTATCTATTTTTTCCTGGCGAGCGATAGCGAGCCTGTAATTTAAGAGGAACCGGCCTTTGGCCGGGAAATTTGTCTACCGAAAAATTTACAAATTTATCTTGAAAGGGGGTCATGGGGGTGTAATCTCAAGCATGATGGAAGTCTACGAAACACACTAAAAACCTCCCCTTATTAATTGTCTTGATGTGGGCTGTGATCAACATTATCTATCCAATAAACATGTGGCATTTTATTGTAGGGGGTTCGGGTAAAGGCGGATGTGGGGAATCCAAGAGTTCTGTTTGAATGCCAGTGTCTGCTTTTATCCAGCTGCTGACAATTTGCCATCTTGATTACTTGGCTATTACGAAGAGTGTACAACAAATTATGTTAATTATGCAAATTTGGCATAGATATTATTCGGTCACATAATAATTTCATATATTTGTTTTCATAAAGTATGGAGATATGAGGTGCTAAGGGACTATTAAACTGACTATAGTTACTTATCAAGAGAAGGCTTTTAGTCCCTCACCTCCATCACTTATACCAGTCAGCCTAAGTTTGGTCAGGATATATGGCTAATATAACAAAGATTCATTACTTAAAAACTTTCCCATCCGAATAAAATTATGATCATACTTTAGCTAACCACACTACATTGGTAAGAATAGGCGCATTCACAGATGTGGATCAGTTTTTCGATCAATTTGATAAATGTCATGAAATGAGGCACAAGTGTTTATTGAAGCCATCCAAAAGTTTACGTATACAGTATATGCTCATTCAAGATAACCAGACAGAAACGGTAATGCTCTTAAATTCCATTAATGGACCTCAGTAAAGCATTGGATGGTCACGATAGATCATACCAAACGAATCAGACACCAATGTTAGACACGTGGCTTCTGGGAGTATCCCTATTGATATCCTAGTCAGCCAAAGCCAAAGGGATGTACTGTAGAGTAGCATTATCAAATCATTCATATCAGTTGACTGCACTTCCATAATCATTACAAAGACAGGTCAGTTTTAGTTATATGTGTAGCCTGTGTTTTGTTCAGACGGAATCTTTCTGATTCCCACTTAAATTTCAATTATGTAAATATTCTCACCTCCTCTAGTATTGATATCCTTGGTGTAACATTGAATGCCCCAGCTTAAGCTGGACACCCCATGTTAGATCCATTGTTAAAAATGCTAAAAACTGGGACTACTGTACATAGTTCGAGAATTCTTCACTGACGAACAGTAGGCCATTATATATTAGAGTCATGTTCGTTCTCAGATGTGATACTGTTCACCCTTGTGGAGTGAATGTGGAGTGGTTTAATTGAGGCAGTAAGAAAAAATTCAAAATAAAGCTATTACATTAATCAATAACCCTGTAATCACGCAGGACCTTCCCCGTTTAATCATACGAAGAGATGTTGCATACCTTGCATTATTCTACAGATATTTTCATGGCAAATGTTCTGATAAACTTGCTTCAATTGTGTCAGCTCTCCACATCTTTCTTCACAATACTAGGGCAGCTGAAAACTCCCCAAAAATTCACGCTCTCGCCTCCACAACGTAGAACTTGTTACAAACATTATATTAATGGAGGATATTAGGCACATGGACCTTTTCAATTTTGATTGTCCTTCCTCCATTCATAGTCTCTTGAAAAAACAAAAACAAAAAGTTGACTATTTACTACAGTTTCACCATATCTCACAGATCTTTACATCAATAACAATCGCAAAATGTTTACGTTATGCCAAAACAAATTTCCCTTTCTGAAGGTGAGAGTGCTGGAGCTGAACCACACATAATGTCTGCATACAGTACATTAACTCTAAGGAATGTTAATTGAAATAGTAGGTTTGTGTGACAAAGAATATTAATCTAACGTTTGTAATGAAGGCTCATGCTCCAGGATGCCTCTTGTTACAAAAGGCCCAAGTCAGCAATGATAAGATCATTTGGTCCCGACTAGATTCTCCACTATCAGGCTCCGGGTATATACAGAAGTGTCTGCTACAGGACGTCCCCGGGAGACATGTAGCCGGAGTGTGTAAAAAGGGCCTGTCTGAGAATTGTCTGGTTACTCGAACGTCGGCACCAAAACACCCACATCGTGCCTGCAAAAATCCATACCCCAATTGCCACAGCTAAGGCAGGCAGCGGTAGATGCAGAAGCAGAGTTAGATTGGTGAACACTGCCAGTAAGGGGAGCAGTGGTGGTCTGGAAGGCATCAAGGCAGCAGATTGGGGTGAAGGATGGTGAGGTTGTAACCAGAGACCCACGATACAAACCACACCACCACCCACACATACTCCCAAACCCACCCACAGCCAGGCCCCTAATCCTAAACTTTGGCCTCCCCGTAGAGCTGCCCCACCTGCCACCACGTTGACCATGAAGGTGACTAAAAGGAACCTAGCCGCTCGCCAACTGGAAAGCCCTGGTGCCTCCACAACCCCACTACGACCCTGCCCTCCTCCAGCCCACTCCACCACGGCAACCGGTCGGGGCTCCTCATCCACCTCGCAGTCTGTGGTAGTCCACCAACCGTGCTGTGATGCTGGTCGATACCTTTCAACCACAACTGACACAGCACCAGCCACACCGGCACTAAGACTGCCAGCACCCATAGTCTGTAGCAATAACCAAGAGGATCCCAGGGTGGTGGCCATGGCAGCAGAAGTTCCAAATAACAAGGCTGCTAACCAGTGGCTTTTAGTATTGGTAGATGCACGGTCAAGCATCCGGTGTGTCAAATGTCCTTGTACCATTTTGTACCCAACCTTGGATCCCACTACTATCCCTCCCAAAGTCCCCGCCCACAGCCCGATCACAGCACCGACACCCACCATCAACTTGAGAGCGGTGTTGTGTGAGTTGGGAAGGAGATACGTCAAGTTGGAGTTGAAGACAAGTGCAGGAACCACTAGACTGACAGGTAGAAGCATCACCATGACCATAGCCACTGCCACCACAGCCACCGCTCCTGCACCACCTCCACCCTGATACCCCCGACACTGCTCGCCCATCACACCCACGTGCAGCGCTCCACACAGCACCACGCTCACCACTGAAGCACCACATATTACCTGTAAATATATATGGTTAGAAGTAATACTTTGATAATCATATTGGTATTGCCTATCCAGTCAAATTCATATACAGCTAAATCAGTATTAGCCTACATTACACCATACGAATTATACCAATGTGACATGGCATCTTCAGAAACTGCTATGTAAGCTTACATACAAATCAGTAGCCCTACAATACCATGCCCTTCTACTACTACTGCTACTACTAATACAACTGCTACTATTACTACTACCACATCGATTACCAAAGATGCATAATAATGCAAATATACTGTACTACTACTACTACTACTACTACTACTACTACTACTACTACTTTTTTTTCTACTACTACCACTCAGCCTATGCATCCCCCCTTTGGACCCTAAACGAGGTCAGAACAGTCATCAATGCACCCGACTTAGTAGTCGTACCGCTGCGTCCTATTCCGGGGTTTGCACTCAGACTCATCATCGTGGATTTTTTTGTCTCTTATTTGTATTTAATATTGTACATACTGTGACGCCTACCAGCGTTGGCAGAATCGCCTCTTGTTAGCCACTAGCGTCCACCAGGGACATCGAAATGGGCTACAGTTATCAGAGAATGTTGTTCTTTCTTTCATAGTACTCGCATTGTCACAGACAGTCCAGTGGTGGTCTTTATTTTCGTCTGTGACAACGGGAAGTATTTTATATCATTAGTAGAATATAAGATGCATTGTGTAGAGTTAAGGAGAGAGAGAGAGATGAGAGCGTGGTGGTAATATGTGCGTGTGTATGTAAGTGCTACCTCGCTCGGAGGAGTTTTCCCGCTCGTGCGGGCTTTCCCTCGCCTTTGATTGGCTGGTGGCTCCTGGCGTGGCCTAGGGGCCTGCTGCCTTGTGACGTCTCGGCCCGTGATTGGCCGACCATCGCGCCCTTGTGGGCTCCTGTGTAACTAGCCTCCTCCATGAGGGTTCCCGGTAGCTGCCTTCCTCAGGACAGGCTTGGCGTGCATGCTTCTAACATCCCTTTGCATACTCTCTCCAGATCACCCCCTTTACCACTGTCTCTCTCTCTGACCTTCTTCTGTTCCATTGCTCCTCACCTTTATTCAATTACTTATCCCCTTGGGTTCTGCATACGGTTTCCATAGCCGGCCCATTGTATTGCATGCGCCGTCCTCTGAGATATTTACATGTACTTAGAATAGGTTTGAGGGTTCTTAGTTAGTAGAGGTTAAGAACTCTGTGTGTGTCTCCATTATTGATTTAGTGTTCTGCTCTTTTATTTAATGCTAGACTGGGATAAGGTTACTGTAGTCGTTGTCTCCGATGTGTGTATGGTTTGTTTATACCTACACGACTTCGACCGGTCCTGTGGTAGCCTAGGATGTCTTTTCGGCTGCGTCTTTTGCGAGTGCAGCATTGTGTTGACTGAGGGCTTTGGCCTGTTCCAGTTCCACACTTTGCTGCCTCTTTGCTTGTCTTTTGAGGGTCGCCAGGATAGAACCAGATACTTATGATCTGGATCTATCAAGAGAGCACCCCAGTCAATTAACGTAACTTAAAGGATAACCCATCATCTCCAGACATCACCTTTTGCTCCCCAGAACTCGCCCCCACCACATCCTGGAGGGTGGTCAGAACCTTAGGCTCTGACCACCTCCCGATCATTATCACCACCAAAACCAGACTCACCCCAGCTAGCCACAAACACACATACACCAATTATAAAAGAGCTAACTGGGAAGCATTTACAAATGAGACAGAACAACACTTCACAACTCTAAACAGTACACCCATCACTAACATCAACAATGCTGTACACATGCTCAATAAAACTATCCAAAACGCTGACAAGAAACACATTCCAAGAGGTAACAGAAAAAGACACAACCCCAACTTCACACCAGAAATTCAAAACCTCATCAGACAATGCGACACACTGAAACACTCCCCAGCACCCCACACACAAGACATCACACAACAAATTCAAGCACTCAACACCCAAACTAACAACAAAATACAAGAACAACAACAACTAAATTGGAATAACTTCCTACAAACACTTGATCACAAAACAAACCCCCAAAAACTCTACAAAACACTAAACAGCATCACACTTTCCAACAGCAACACAACACAATCACATGCTGCAATCACAACAACAGAC
>JAGKTK010021428.1:0-19237 GCA_018397895.1 Paralithodes camtschaticus | reverse complement strand
TGTCACACAAATATGGAACCGATTGGTGCAGTCGTTTCGCCGCCACAGATTTTTAAAAAAATTCCTTCTGACGGGACCGACAGTCAGCGAGTGGGTGGGAGGAGGGATTTGGGATTTTTGTGGTGGGTAGCCTAAAGGGTAAGGTACATGTGGTAAAAATATGAAAGCCATAGGTGCAGTCGTTTTGCTGCTACGATTTTTTTTCGCCGAGGACGTATATATGCCTCCCTGGCACTCAGCGGGTTAATTAACGATTATCGCTATTTTGGAACAAAAAGTATGACGTTACCGTTAGTTAATTCGTTAAAGCTGGAAAAAAAATTATCCGATAAACGTTAACCCGAAATCGTTAACGCGTTACATTATCGCGTTACTTTATCGCGTTAGTGCCCACCTATGGGTAGACTGTGTGGGGGTCTACGGCCCCCGACCTTTATATGGGTTGGGTACTTGGTCGTGCTTCTGTCGTAGGAGTCGACCCTGTCGGATGACACAGGTATGTATTGTGCGACACACTTGCGCAGCACATATGCTGCTCGTCTGGCAAACGACTAACATCATTTCAACATCCAACTTAGCGTACTGTGAACGTGTTGCGCGGACGTGTGTGTCGTACTGACATCTTAATAGGGTCACGAGTTAACGTGTGGCAGACGTAGATGTGTCGTGAGTGACGTGTGAGTGACATGTGACTGACGTGTGAGTGACGTGTGACTGACGTGCGGCTGTCCTTGTCTGGCGAGCCTCGTGTCAAACGTGTCAATTCGGCAAAAAGTTGTTAAATCGGCTAACATCGGCCGTTGTCGTGTCTTGACGTACTGTATGGGACGCGGCCTTAAGAGGCACAACATCAGCAAGCCGATTAACTCAGAACAATTCATTGCTTGATCTGCCAGCAGCCATTGAAGGATTTTGACCTCAACATCTATGAGCATAACATGCTGGTTTCCTCGTCATCCTAACTCTATCATATCATTACAGTCATAGTGCTGCTGCTGCAATATTATATAGGAAGATAAATATGATTATGCTCATTGAATAAAATGTGCATAGTTAATTGTGATTGACATTGCATGGTCAGTTGTGTGCAGTTTTGGCCTATGTACCCATACTATATGTTCCTGCAGAACAGAAGAAATGAACTACACCGCTTTCTGTCAATGCAAGAAATCTGAGCCTAACAAAAATAAGAAACTAACTTAAATGCAATTATATTTGGTAAAAGTAACTCACAGTCAAACATTGTATTTATATTTATTAGGCTAGATTAAAGATAACCTGCTGGGTAGTTGACTTCTAGTACAGTCGTCAGGATTAATTAGTTTCATTTTCCCTGTTAGTAGCACTGCACGGTAGAGAGGCATCCACTCTACCCCCTTTCCTTGTTGTTGTTGTTGTTGTTGTTCCCCAAGCTGCCTGGCCGAATAGCCCCAAGGCCCCGAGGAAGGCCAAGGCCATAAACGAGCGCCCCGACAGAACCTCTCTGCCGACCACAATAAAGCCTGGGTGACCGAAGCCACTCCATGGCGGGGAGCTGAGAGGGTGCGTAAACGCCCGCGAAACCAAAACCCCACCCAGGGCCCTGTGCGCCTCAGCAATTATGAAGAGAAAGTTGAGGGGCAAAGGAATAATGTGACGCTTTAGCTTCCAATCTTGGTAGAGTGGGATCCACGGAAGAGATGCCGCCACTTGAGATCTAGAAAATATATAAGTAAAAGGAACAGTCAGAGTAAGCTATGGGTATGGCAGAGATCGCGCAGGTCTCACTCTGATAGACCAGCCCCTGTCCTTGTTGGTTCCATACCCCCACCTGAACCCTCCCATTTTCTCTCCGACCCCAGAACTACACCCACCCTCCCTTCTCTCGCTCTTACCCAGCTAGGAGCTACTTCTGGCACCTCACCGATCATATTTATTCTGAACACCTGATGAAGGAATTAAGTATTCCACACACATCTCTCGACCACCATCTCCTGCACATTATAAATATGAAATTAACGAAACCTAACCTGAAGCTGCTAATTACTACCGTTACTAGTAGGGTTAACGTTACTGTATAGTGATATGGATATACCAAGTATTAGGGGTAGACATACACACATATAATTATATAATAAAGATATAATTAGATTATTTGGTTATACACGAAACTGTTATACAGAGTGGTATTGTAGTAGAATAATTATAGATCAGTTCAATATTATAACTTGTAGTTTGTCTGGGATATAATAAATGGGCGTTATATACTTATTAAGTAATTATTCTTAACAGGTGTGAATTCAAATTATCTTGAAAGTTATCTCAAGAGAATAAGCTTGAATAGGTGTGAAGCTTTCAATAGTATTATGTGGAGTAGATACTCTATGGCTTTGCCATTACTCCGGGAGTATTTAACACAATTTGCAATGTTTCAACCAATATTGCTACATAGCCATAGTGGACGCCCCCCTTAAGCCATGAGATCCGGGTGGCCTCATATGA
Organism: Paralithodes camtschaticus; assembly: GCA_018397895.1. Classification (NCBI taxonomy): domain Eukaryota; kingdom Metazoa; phylum Arthropoda; class Malacostraca; order Decapoda; family Lithodidae; genus Paralithodes; species Paralithodes camtschaticus. Next base: position 16,756 of record JAGKTK010021428.1, on the reverse strand, counting down.
GGCAAAACGTATTTTGGTTAGAAGTCCGAGAGGCTTCATATGAGGCAATATCAAAATCAAAGAGTTTAAATCGCGCAGGCGGATTTTTGTTTGTGCGTGGGCTACCTTAGCGCCACCAAGCACAAACTAACAGGCAGCATCAGTTCTTAGTGCGCATCCAAAATGGATGGAGGTAATAACAAAAAAATCGCTGTGTCCGAATCGAGGCCCGCCGCCGTGTACCATACGCCTAACAAAAGCAAGGCTAAAACGACCAAGAAAACAGTGCTTAGTCCCGATGGTGTTGCACACACTCTGGAAGAACTAAGCAAATATGGTGAACTGAGTGATTATAGTGAACTGAGTGAACTTCGGAGTGACTTTGACGAAGAACAAGTGGTTAGTGAAGATGAGGGTGAAGTGGTGGATGGATTAGAGTTTCTGGGCTTTATTAGTACCGATGAGGACGATAATGACGATAGTGAATGCGGTACTCATGAATATAGTGAACTGAGTGAACTTGGGAGTGACTTTGATGATGAAGAAGTGGTTAGTGAAGATGCGGTACCGTACACTCGCCTAGCCTAGTAAGTGAAAGTGACACAGATGTATAACAAGTAATAATAACTCAATAATAACAGTGAGTGACAATAATTCATAACAAGAAGAGTAATAAAAGTGAAAGTGACACAATAATATCCAATAACAGTGAAAGTGCCGAAAATATGTTATAACAAATTTCACATAACTCAATAATGGTTGTAAAATAAATAAATGACACAATAACTATGACATTATCACCATACAAACATAATATCGTCTACCGGTACCAAAGCCACCGAAGCAACGAGTGACTTAGTGCGTGCTAGCCAGGACCGTGGCGAAGCGTTCGGACACAGGCGAAAATACGCGGGAAAATACCTCCTTTCCCATCATCATTTCTCGGCAACCACTTGTCGTAGCGATGTCAACTCAACGGCAGTCTACAGACAAAGGTTGGTTCTACACTTTGCAATTTAGTTGACTGGTCTAGGTGGTCTCAAACAGTAGATATCGAATTTTGAAGATAGCCATTTTTCAGGAATACCTCTGGACACGACGATCGCCTCATATGAAGGCCCCCTGATCCGGAGGGTTAACTTGGTTATAACACAAGATACCTGATAAAACAGAGTAACCTTATGTCAAGGTTTTAAGGGTAAGGTAACAAAATTAATAAGTCCTTCCTTAATGTATGGGTGAACGTAAGTGTTGAGGGCATGGGAACTTTAAAGAAGACCCACCCTAATGGATAGATGTGCGTAAGAATGCCCGAGAGGTAGTTAGTAAAAATAGGGCATATACTGTATATTGGTTATCAACCTTCAGGATTATTTAGCCTGTTTAAGTCAAGTAATATTTTCAAAGCTGGAGCCTCTTTTCAGAAACTACAGTACCTTGCCCGAGGGTTGTTCGTGTCCCGTTTATATAGAGTAGTTTTACATTATGGCCAATTAGGAAAGCAATATGGCTTAACCCTTAACTGGCGGCGCGCAACATAAGTCGAGTATAATAAATCTGGACTATCTGGCGGCGCTCGACATAGGTCGTGTGGCAATTTCAGCACGTAATGTTGCTGAGAGAGAGAGACAAGTGGTGGCAGGAGAGTAGCGAGCGTATGACTGCTCCAGACCACCGCGGCGAACCTACTGACATGAATCCCACCTCCTCCCTCCCTCTCTCACTCGCTACATACGGAATTGTATGGGGAAAGTGCCGAATTACATGCTTTTTGCACTCGCGTTGCGCGGTTGTTGCAAGAAAACTAGCCATCATAAAAGGATCGTTATGGTGTCATTGGAAAGCTCTGTTTATGCCCTTTCAGGGATAGATACTTGTTTTACGCTCTGGGTCTTATTTAGGCATGAAAATGATCACGTAAACAGCCCTATTTTGGCTAAAAACACCCCGCTGGGCGGTACATATAAATAAACCGCTAGCCCGCTAATCTAGTGTTAAAGACTTTAAATAACATTAGTATATACATACTTGCATAGGAGATAAGGCACATTCTATCTATCTATCTATCTATATGCTTAGGCCCAATCCCCATTTTGGGGGTAGCCGACTCAAGACAGAGCAAGAACAGGGAAAACACAAAAACAACATAAAACAAAAAATAAACACAGATAAAAAACACAAACTCACACACATCCAGGTCACCCAGGAGAAGACCCAGAGACCAGGGTTACCAAGGTCGCTCCAGCACTCCCCCGGCCCCTGACCACCCGGAGAGGTTCCGATCTCGGCAGGCATACATGCAGCGGAGCCAAAGCCACAAGCCCTCCCACCACACTTCCAGGCACACCCTTCATATTAATCGTCCCCCCGGGCCAGGCGCCTGATGGACTATTATCTAGTCGAACTTGCGCCCGACCCCTTACTCCAAATGACCACGTGTTCACTCAACTATTCACAAGCATTCTCCATTCACTCCTGTCCACCACCACTTCCCCTGCCTGATCTATAGTCATTCCTCTATCATCCAAAGCCTTTCTTACACAGTCTCTCCATCTCAATGGGGGTCTTCCTGCCCTTCTATCTCCCCTTGTACCTGACTCACATATTCTCTTTGTAAGCCTTTCATCTCCCATTCGTTCAACAGGACCATACCAGCTCAGCACCCTTCTGTCCACTCTGGCTGACAAATGTTCCTGCTGCCCCACTCTCCTACGTATCTCTTCATTCCTCAATCTGTCTCTACGAGTAACTCCACACATACTCCTCAAGCAGCTCATCTCCATCACATCCAGCCCTCTTTTCTCCTTTTTCTTCAGAGCCCATGTCTCAGCCCCATACATCACTGTTGGCACAAAAATTCCTTGATACAATGCACTTTTTACTTTCACTCCGAGATTTCTCGTCTTCCACATACTTCCCATTGCTCCGAAAACGTTCCTTCCTTCACACACTCTCTGTTTTACCTCCACTTCCATACCTCCACTCCTGCTTATCGTTCCTCCTAGATATTTAAAACACTCTACTTGTTCCAATATTTCCCCATCCAGCCTCACATCTAGATTCACCCTATGCTCTCCCCTATTACACACCATTACTTTACTTTTATTGACGTTCACCTTCAGTTTCCTCCTTCCACAAACCACACCAAACTCTTTGACTACCCGCTGCAGTTTCTCATCAGAATCCGCCACCAATGCTGTGTCATCAGCGAACAGCAACTGATTCAACTCCCAATCTCTACCATTCTTTCCTACTAAACCCAATCCTCTTCCCATAGTTCTCCTTTTCACCTCCCTGACCACACCATCCATAAACATATTAAACAACCATGGTGACATTACACAACCCTGTCGCAAACCTACCTTTACCTCAAACCATTCACTCAACTCGCCATTTCCTACTCTCACATATGCTCTGCTCCCTTCATAAAAACTCTTAACCCGTGGAGCCCCGGCTAGTTTTGTAATGTTTGCGCACCAGAACCCGGCCGGTTTTCAAAAAATTGTTTTATTCCAGAAACAATAGCGAATGGGTTAGGAATGAAGGAAAAACCACGAAAAACCGCTCAAAAAGCTTAAAAAATGGTCCTACAGAGACCCCGAAAACGGATTTTACAAGAGTAAAAAATTGAAGGCAATTATCCCCAAAAAACAGGTTATTGCGCGCTCGCGCGCACGCACGTGGACTTTGAGAGTTTTCAACCATTGGCACGGTTGCGTGGGATACGTACACAGTTCCCATACAAATCTGAGCCCTCTTGAGTGGCTACACCTGAGGTCACGGTCGGCGCAATTGGGGCGACGTGCCAGGCGCGTCTCTGGGGCTGTGCGTTACATACATCGCCGACGCGTCAGGCGCGTCGCTGGGGCTGTACGGGTTAACTGCTTCTAACAAATTTCCTCCTATTTCATAAATCCTTAACACCTTCCACATTCCTTCACGGTCCACACGATCATACGCTTTTTCCAAGTCCATAAAAGCCCAAAATATCTCCTTATGCTTCTCTAAATACTTCTCGCATAACTGTCTTACTGCAAACATCTGATCCACGCACCCTCTTCCCCTCCTAAAACCGCACTGTTCTTCTCCTATTGCAACTTCCGTACACTTTATTATCCTCTCTATCAACACCCTGCCATACAGCTTTCCAACCACTGACAATAAACTAATACCTCTATAACTTGAACACTCCTGCCGATCTCCCTTCCCCTTGTACAACGGCACAATACATGCACTCTTCCAGTCTATTGGTACCATTGACACAACAAAGCACACATTGAAAAGTCTCACCAACCAATCTATTATCACATCTCCACCCTTCTTTATACACTCCACAGCAATACCATCCAAACCTTCTGCTTTTCCCGCTCTCATTTGTTTCACTGCTTCTTTCACCTCATTTTCCTCAATCCTTTCATTCATTCCCTGCCACCTGGGTGGCCTGGGTAACCTATCTCCATCCACCTCTGCTTCAATCACTGCTTCTCTTCCGTCTCTTGTATTTAACAAAGATTCAAAATACTTGGCATATCTTTTCCTCACTTCAACTGGTTCCACTAGTAATTCTCCATTTTCATCTTTCACTGACTCTTCCCTCTTTTGTCCTCCTTTCCTTACTTTATTTACCTCCTTCCAGAACATCTTCTTTCGTTCTTCAAAATTCTCACTCAGCCTTTGGCCCCACCTTTCGTTTGCATCTTTTTTCGCTTCTCTAATTTTCCGTTTTGCCTCTCTCCTTGTACCTCTCCCATACCTCAACACTACCATCCTGTAAAACCCTCTCAAAACACTGTCTCTTCTCCTCAACTGCCTTTCTCACCGTATCATTCCACCACTCGCTTCCCTTCCTGATACCTCTGCCTCCTACTTTCCTTTTGCCGCATACTACCTCTGCACTTGCTTTCACTCCTTCCTTAAACTGTTCCCATTCAACCTCTACTTCTCTCTCTTCCATCTCTCTCACTTCCATCCACTTTTCATTTAGTCTTTCCTTGTACTCCCTCTCTTTTTCACTCTTCTCTAACTCACTAACTTTTATTACCTCTCTTACTTCACGCTTGTCTCTTATTCTCCTGTAACTCTTAACTCTTAGCTTTCCCTCCACCAGGTAATGATCTGACATACCCTCCGCCTCACCTCTCATCACATTCACATCCAGCAGTCTACACAATCTTTCCCTTGTCACCAGAACATAATCCATCAATGCCCTCTCTACAATCTCTCCCCTCACAAGTCTATGCCAGGTGTACTTGTGTATATGCCTTTTTTTGAAGAACGTATTACCTACACTCAATCTACACTCTTCACATACATTTTTCAGTCTTTCTCCACTCTCGTTTACACCATCCACACCAAAACTACCGATGACTCCCTCAACAGGCTCATTTCCTACCCTAGCATTTAGGTCCCCTAAAACTATAACATTTTCATTTTCATCAAACCCTTGTAGACAATCTCTCAAATCCTCCCAGAAACCCTCTACCTCGTCTAACTCTCTTTCACTTCCTGGTCCATACGCACTTACAAAAACCCACCTTTCACCCTTAAACCGCATTCTCACCCACATTAGCCTTGATGACACCTCTTTCCACTCTTTTATAAACTCTCTCAACTCTTCCTTCACAATAATAGCCACTCCTTCTTTCCCCCTGACTCCCTCATCTACTCCAGACTTTCTACCTATCACGTTTCCCAAATCCACTTCTCCCTCTCCTTTCATCTTTGTTTCATTCAGTGCAAGGACATCATACATCCTTCTTTCAAATAACCTTCCAATATCCTCTCGCTTCTCATTCGTACTACATCCACGCACATTCAAAGCTCCTATTCTTAGGGTCCGGGACCACGAACACGTTCCCTCGCCCCTATTTCTCTCTCGTTTTTTTGGTAGATTTGGTAGACATTCTATAACCGTGAAAATTATTCCAGTGCACAAACATGTCTAATACATCAGAACACAGTGATGGGTCAGGTCACGATACAGGCTCGGAGGGAGAAAGACCTGTGGAGTGGCTAGTCGATAGCGAGGAGGGTGCTAGAAATTTTTAGAGGTGCCCCTTACCGCTGCCAGGGTGTTGAAGCTGAATAAGTATGGCTTAAAGTGTGTGGCTGGTCTTCAGGGTCACCAGGGTTTAAGTGGCATGAGGAAAGATCAGCTGAGGACTTTGATATTGGGTTTAGAAGGGAGAGACCTGGGTGGAGAGGTGACTGGGGGCCCAGGTCCCCAGACCCCCTCCACTCTACCCCCGTATCAAACGTCAGGGTGCCTGAATTTAGTACATACCCCCAAGTTGATGGTCAATGGCAGCGTGGAATTCAATCACAGGGACCCTCTCCATTAAATGCACCTTCCCCTCCTCAAGGGTTGACTCCAGATTTGTTGTTTCGGCTTGAGATGGCCAAGGTTGAGGCCGCCGAAAGACAGGTTGGGTGATGTTGCTGATGATGATGAATGCACTTGTGTTTGGGTAGTGTGCTATTCCACCATATGAATGATTGAATGACATGAATTCATGAGGTACTTTGAAATAGATGAATGAATGATTGAATGAAGTTATGAATGATTGGCAAGAAGGGAGGAGGTTAGAAGTGTTCCAGTGTGTGGTACTCGGTGTAGCAAGGAATAGGACAGAGTCCCACATCACACCGACTACACTTGGACGCGACTTCCCTCCTATGTCGGGGCCTCCTTGTCGTGTGACTGCAGACGTGGCACACCTTCTTTCTGGCCACCCGGCCAGCAGTAAGTTGGTTAGGGTTGGGAGGTACAGTCACAACCCTGTGGGTCAAGAGGTAGTCCCGGCACTCAAAGCGGCTGGGCAAATCCACGATCGCCCTCGGAACTGGTGCCGCATGTGTGGTTCCGTGCTTACGGAGGATGGCCTCTATGATGTCCTTGGAGAACATCCTTACAGAGGTCTTCTTTCCTGTGTGCGTCATCCACAGGTTGGATGCGTTGAGGACAGTGACATCAAGAAGATGGAGTACGACCTTCTTGTACCATTTACAGGTCTTCCTCAGGCAGTCAACAGCAGTGATCTGCATATCACTTTTGTCCACCAACCGCATGTTCACATTATACTCCAGGACAGCGTCAGGTTTGGAGATAACAACTACAGTCCTGTTGCCTGTGACACGGTCCTGCAGGTATCTCCTCTTCCCGCTATCTAGCCAAAAAAAAAAAAAAGAAAAAAGTGACCGAAATCGCCGATATATAATAATTTACTTATCATTACTTACTATATCTTATATACAATAGTAGGTAGCCAACGTACCATAATACCGATACACCAAACCGATACGCATGCGGTTTTGTTTATCACCTGTTTACTAAAGTGCCACCATTATCGATTTTCTTCGAGCCGACTCGAGCGGGAGGGTTACCAATTGAAGTTAAATCCGATAGCATATATTGTTAGATGTAAGACATGATAAATACCACTAGAAATATGAATTGGCAAAATCCATATAATATCACTTCGAAATTGTTCTGAAATTTCAAAACAAAACCGCTAGTGTAAGTCATTGCTGCTAGATCGAAGTAAAGGTCTCTAGATCTAGTGGAAGTCGCTATACGTATTGGCAGTACTGCACACTGCCGACGGCGATACGTTGTTGACATTGTTGTTGATGTTCCAGTGGAGGGATGAACAAAATATTTTCCTTGTCCAATAATAGCTATTTCATAGTCCCACAGGACTTATTTTGATATATTTATGACCCCTGGTATGAAGGTATGTTTCCAATATAATAATAGAGACAAATAAATAGTTAAAAGGACTAATAACATAATAATAATGACAAATAAATAATTTACTCTGTGTATCAGAATACTCCCTGTGACCGAACTGGCCATGGCCCATATAGTTCGATTATGGGAGTGATCACTTGTAATGCCAAGCACAAATATTCAATCTTTCGTTGTTTATATTTCCGTAAGAAATTTACTGAACGCCTGAAAATAATACGCTATAAAATGCTTGCAATCAAACTTTCAAGCAATTACAAGGTCACATGCAATTATAAAAAGGTATATTGTAGACCACAATCTTCGCCAAGCTTCGTTGTTGCTTGTATTATCGTGAGAAATGTACCGTACACCCTGGTTATCGTGAGAAATTTACCGAACGCCTGCAAAGAATACGCTTTAAAATGCAAAGGAAATTTCTTGTAGAGTGCAATTTGAGGACGTAATGTGCTCTGAGAGAGAGCGGAGCGGTGATTAGGAGCATAAATTACCTCCTGACCGCTCGCCACGGCCGCCGTGTACCTACTACTCCACTTACATCTACCCTCCCTCCCTTGCCACACAGGGAATTATATAAGGAAAATACCGTATTTTAGGGTTTTTGCACTTGGGTTGCACGATCGTTGCAAGACAACCAGTGATCGTAGAAGGATGGTTCGGGTGTCATTGGAAAGCTCAATTTACGCCCTTTCAGGGATATATACTTGTATTACGCTCTGGGTCTTGTTTATGCATGAAAAAGAGCACGGAAACAACCCCATTTATGGTAAAAAAAAAAACGCTGGTCGGCACAGTGAATATACTCCACCACCCGCTCGTAAGGTGATAAAATGCTTGCAATCAAACTTTCAAGCAATTATAAAATGTAAATTGTACTTACCAACACCCACATCAGTATGTTCTTCATCAGGAACGTCTCCAGTTTGCTCAACGGTCTGTGCAACATCAACCACAACATTTGCGACACGCAAATTATGCTTGGGGTGAAAGCCTATGATCGGCATATTTTCGTCTTCCGAGTCATCCACACTATCAAAACTCTCACCCAGACCTTCCATGGTTTCATTCAACAGCCTATTAGAAAGTTCTGAAGAGTTCAGCATGATATTTAGTTCCTGGGCGGTGAGCCGGGCGTGATGAGTGGGCCGTGATGAGTGATGAGCCGGGCGTGATGAGTAGGGTGGCGCGACGCACTAGGGGCCACCGAATCGGACACGGGCAAATCTTGACCTTCCATTACGGCTGCTTGAGGGTTACTGAGTCACGGTCATGCAGTGGGGATGTGTGGGTGGGACCTTGTAGTACACTGCCTGACCACCAATTTTGCTTTCCACCTAAATTAGGGCGGGAATACGCCCACAGACTTTAGTCGGACCCCGCCATTTAGTCCAATTTTCTCGATTCGGACTTAAGTCGGGCCCCGATCTTTAAGGGTTAAGCCAGCACACTGTAAGTCAAGAATAGCGTCAGGACTGGAGCCCCTTTTCGAGAACTCCAGTCCCTTGTTAACATCAGTGAATTAGTTTCAATATGACTTCAGAGGCTATCAACCATTCTGGAATATTAAGCTAGCACACTGTAAGTCAAGAATCGCGTCAGGACTGGAGCCCCTTTTTCGAGAATTCCAGTCCTTTGTTAACATCCAGACCAGACCAGATGGCTAGAGTAAAGTAGGAAAGAAGAGCAATTGGACAGAGGAAGAACAAGCGGAGAAGTGAGAAGTACAGTAGAAGACTGAAAGTTCTCGGGTTCAAAGAAGTTGCTTCATTATTAACATCAGTTATTTTTAAATGTAATTATATGCATTTTACTGCAATAGTGAATCAGATAAATATATAAATGTGTTTCTACCAAACCCATAAAAACAAACTATTTAATATAGTAAATTACCTTGGGTGGAGCTTACCTTATATGCATTGCTAGGCGAATCTTTATAATATCACTGTTTAATTAATATGAAGAGTTCTCTCTCCTTATATTTAGTAACTATTTGTCTCACTACAATTACATCTCTTTCATAATAATCACTTAATAACTTAGCTCGGTAAGATCAAGCTTGTCAATGAGTGTGAAACAATCAATAAAGATGGAATAATTACGAACTTAAAATAATGACTGACAATAATGATAGTGTAATTAATGATACTTGGTATTTTTTATAGGAATAGGCAACTGTTAAGGGGGGTGACCTGCTTCTTTGCTCTCATGTTCTCTCTTTCTCGGGGTTGTATCCATTCGGCCCCATTCAGCCTACTGGTTTATGACGTTTTTTCCCCATACAGGTATCGATTTCTTCCTGGCGAGCGATAGCGAGCCCGCATTGTATGAAGAAATACGGCTTTGCCTGAGACATGTAAAAATTTATCCTACTGTCAAAACCATATTACAAAATATGCTGGCTCGCTACCGCTCACCAGGAAAAATTCCACACCTGGATCGGTAAAACCATCTTAAATCAGTAGGCTGAATAGGACCGAATGGATACAACCCAGAGCGAGAACAAAATAAACGAGGTTGGTCCCGTTAACGATAATAGTAATGATGGATATCATGAATATATTGACAACTATACAATCACGAAGCTAATAATAAGCATGTGCATAGAATTCCACAATTACTACTATTACTTTTCTTGTATTAAACTAAGCTAACTCCCTCCCCTTTTCCCGTTCTTATGTAGGGTATTTAAGATTTACAGAAGAGTGACTATTACTGTATTACATTTCATTATTGTATGTCCAAAATGTCATACTAATACAAACGTATAAACTTTATTTTGTTTCCGTGTTGTTTTAAATGTATTAAATATTCTTATGTTTTTATTATTTACAGAAATATTACCATAACAGAAGATACCTAGTGCCCAAGATCTGTAGAGTAGAGGAGGGCATCTCTCTTCCCTCATTCTGTGAAGATTTGTGACGTAGGCTGGCTGGAGGGGTCTTGGTAGGGGGCTGAGAGGAGATATCATTAATAGAATATGGGAAATATGTGGCTGACCAGTATAAACTTGTTAGAAAGAGAGAGCGAGGGAAAGCAAGACAGAGAAAGACTTTCGTATTATATTGAATGGATTTTATTGAATGGAAGCCAGTTTTTACATATATACCGGTATATTGTTATTATTATTATTATTATTATCATTATTATTATTATTATTATTAGTAGTAGTAGTAGTAGTAGTAGTAATACTAGTAGTAGTAGTAGTAGTAGTAGTAGTAGTATTGCTATTGTTATTATTATAATTATTATTATTATTATTATTATTTGTTGTTGTGTGTTTTAAAGGATACAAATTATATTTGAAATACTTCATGCGCAATTTTGTAAGTGTGTCTATACTGTGTAAATACACAGTATTCAGGCACATACCCCATTGCTGGGGGTGGTCAACACTAGCCAGCTCGAACAGAAACAAAACTTAAAGTTCCCATTCTCAGGGTCCGGGGCCAATTTCGCGCTCCCTCGCCCACCTGTCTGTCTCATCGAGTAAGTTTGTAGTGACGAATTTAACCTTGCTCTGTTTCCGGCGGTAAGATTCAACTGTAATTAAATTACTTACATGAAAGTGTCATTTCCCTGCATACCAGCCTTCTCTCTCTCTCTTATATATACCTTATACATACCTCTCCCAGTACCATGACAGACCGCCTCTCCTGCTATAATTCAAGGCGTGGTGTCTTTCGCTGCCCTTAACCCTTCCAGCCCGGCTGTCCTTTTATAAGGACACCGCGGCAGATGGGCAGGACCCCGGGTGTTCTTATAACAGCAGTAAGCTTGAAAGCCTATTCAGGTTGGTTTGAAAGCCGTTTGTCCGACGCATGTAAACACAGCCAGTTGGACCGACGCCGTGCAAAACGAAAAGTTAAAAATAAAAGCCAGGTGAATACATACCGTAAAATGTTATAATAAAATAGGAAACAACTTTGTCTTCACTGTAGCATAATGGTAGTAATTACAGTTTTATCCAAGGACGATTATGGAACTAATAGTCTAAGTTACAAGTTTCATAATTGTCATTGGCATTTCTTTTTTACCAACATATATCTGTTTGTTCATTCTGAGTATTTTATTAAGATATTTCATCCTAAAATAAAAATGGATACTCTTGCATAGAACGATATTACCTCAAGTGGAAAATAATTATACTCCAGCACTTTTAATTTCTGCTGTAAGAGTCTGGACACACACTGCTCCTTCTCGCAAGCCCTCACCATGACGGTTTTAAACACTTTCCTCATAACTAGTAACTTGGACTAGAAACTGTCAGAGGAATGTATACATGACCTCTACTGATCATTTCAGTCCATGACTTGCTAGAAGACTAACAGTTCCCTGCTACGTGTCCTAGTTCTGGATATTTATTCACAAACTTGTTCACCATGTACCCACCAACATAGTATAGAAACTGTTCTATGACTGTGCTAGGTGAAAACTGATACAATTACATTCTACTCATTTACATCAACTTCCTGCAACTCCATAGACAGCTTACCATCCACTTCCTCCATATCAAAATCCATGTCTTAAAGAGAAGGCTAGTTAAGCAAAATGTCTAACCAAGTTTACGATCATAGGGGTGATTTACTGCTTGGTTCACTGGGTACTTCATTAGGTCTCGGGTTTCTTCATTGTGGCTAATATTACTCTTATCACTAACCACAGCAAACTGTCTCCCCAATATGAATTTTCTCATCCGATACTTAAAATTAAGAGCATGTGGATGCTCATGGGTACCACTCATTTGCCTGATACAGCCGAAAAACTTCAATGCAATCTTGATTTAGCCTTCTAGTTATTATTAAATCAAACCCATAATTTAGTTTCAACATTTCATACAATTTTAAGAGAGACTGGCTAGAGAGAATTATGCCCTTCTGAAAATTAAACACAGGCCTAGTCTTTGCTGCAGAATATACTCTCATGGCTGACATCAAATTAACAATTTTTTGTAGTATGTCTGCCCTGGAGATCAAGATGCATTCCAAATGCACAGCGCTCTTGCTTATCACCATACATATGTTAATGCATTACATCAAACCACTGATAAACAAGGCATATGAATGTTGCTGTGGTATCCCAAATTTGACTCTGCAAGTGTCCTCTCTCACCTAAGTATTGAAGTGCACTTGCACAGCTCTTTGACAGCAGCTGTGTTGCATACTTAACGTGCTGCCTCTGTTGACCAGTTACATTCAGATGAATAGCCGTTATTTTATAGGATAAACCATATTCTGTGATTGTCTTGGTTAACATCTCTTGAATGCTTTCATCAGACACCATATCACCATTATCCAGCAAAAATCCAGAAACCAGAAGATTATTCATAATTAGTGTTATCATGTGTGGGACATCAGCAGAGACAATAGCTTCCCTGTCAGCACATGGATTTATGAAAGACATAATCTTAGATTTAACAGGATATATGCCCATTGACTTCCATACACGAAGACTACATGGTCCTAAATCATGTACGATAGCTATAACTAAGTAACATGTTGACTCTACTTTTCTAATTAAATCAAGTATAATATTGTGCATGTTCGATTTATCAAACTTATAATAAATCGGCTGCTTCCACTGACTTACAAGGCATCTTATCACTACAACTTGTGCATTGCTGTGTGGCCTGTATAAGGTGTCTCTACCTTTGTCATAACACCATTGCTTGCTGATACTCATTTCATCAAAGCACATGACTACTAACTTATCTTTATCATCTAAAGTATCTGCCTTGGATTTAATTAGTTGTAAGACGGATGACAAGATGACTGGCTTACAATCAAACCTCTTTGCTCTGCCTTTTAAAGGGGAGCGAGAGAGGGAAGGAAAAAAGAAAGGGAGGAAGGGAGGTAGGGAGGAACGAAGGAAGGGAGAACTGAAGCAAGGACAAAGAAAGAAAGAAGGAAAGCAAAAAAGAACGGAAGACAGAATTAACGGAAGGAAGGAAGGAGGGAAGGAAGAAAAGAAGAACGTAAGGGAGAGAAGATAAAGAAACAAAGATAGATAAATAATAACAAAGCAGACAGGGAGGAGAACGAATATGGCAGACATAAAGAAATAATGAGGAGAGAAACACAAAAGGAAAAGAGAGAAAGTAACAGAACGGAAAGAAGAGAGAAAAAATGAAAGAAACAGAAATGGAAGATAAAGGAAAGTAATGTGACAGAAACAGAAAGGGACAAACAAGTACTGCATTTTATTTCTCCTGGTGGAATCGGGCAGACTCAGTGGGAGTACTGGACCACACTTGACCGCGCGTGACGTCACGCCACACTCTCCTTCCCTTGTCACCTGCGCAGGTTTGCCTAGCTGGCTGACCTGGTGTATATACAGTAGATCTTGGGTGTGCTGATGGTCAGTATAAAGGGAGTATCACTCAAGAGAATAAGCATGCAATTTTCGAACAACATAATTCTTCGGCCAACATTGACAATATAATTTGGTATCAATACTAAACGATCACTAGCTTATAATAAGTGACTGGATTCTTGTAAACCTATAACTCATGACCTACCAAAATTGATCAAAACATAAATGGTGCCGAGACAAAAGTTATTAGAGCGGCTGTACATTGTTGAAAAGTATCAAGGTGTCGAAATAAAACAAGAACAAAACGGATATTTTGGGATATGTTAAATTATGGATACATGGTTAAAAATATGAAGGTGTAGAACACACAGGAAAGAAAAACTAGATGTGTGAGAGCCTTTAGGGAAATGTTAAAATATAGACATGACATGGATTCTGAACATTGATACAGAAATGAGCGATTTTAAATCATAAAGAATAAACCGAACACACAAGAAAGATATACAACACAAGCTATAATAAAAACAAAACTTGTAAACAGCGAATATATAGTTCATGACCTACATAGCACTAACAAGAGAACGACATACAATTTACTAAAAAGACGGCAAAACAAAGGAACAAAACAAGCTGAGTTAATATTATATCAATATAAAAATGAAAGCTACTGATAAATAGAAGTGGAGATGTCAATAGTACCGAGGGAGAAGGACGCAGTTTATCTCGGCACTACATTAATATAATCTATTATATTAGATTAGTTGTGCTGATTTACAAAGGAAATCAATTTAGAAACAATTTACTAATCTTCACTAGGGTGTATGTTAATAACCCATACCATGAATATAACCTGTATGAAGACATGTACAATATAATTACGGTATATACTTATTAACGGACCAATCAAATAAGTCCTGTGCATGGTATTCATATATAAAATTACTAATGGATGGTGTCTATCTATCTATCTATTGCCTGACGCCGTGATCCCCGAAGGGGTGGCCACGAACGAACCGCCCCCATGCACCTCTGTCCCCAGTCAGTCGACGCCCCTCCCCCCAACCAGCACCGCCTTCGTTCATGTAGTTCCTCACTCCATCCTTCCACCTCATATTCGGTCTACCTCTCCCCCTCTGTCCCTCCACCTCGCTCTCGTACACCCTCTTAGTCATTTTCTCGCTTTCCATACGTTTCATATGGCCGAACCATCTCAAGTTGTTCCTTTTCACACTTTCCAGCACATCTACCTCCACACCACACCTCCTTCTTACTTCCTCATTAGTCTGTCTATCCCTCCATGTAACTCCGCACGCACTCCTTAAGTAATTAATTTCCACTGCTCTCACTCTTGGTCTGAGTCTCTCAACCAACGTCCATGCTTCGCTTCCGTAAGTCAGTGTCGGGATTACCACACTGTCATGCAAGGACTTCTTCACTTCCATACTGACCACCCTATTTCTTGTTACTGCTTTTAGCGTTCCTACAACCCTCTTCCCCTGTTGTACCCTCTCCCGCACCTCTTCATCCATAGTCCCATCTTTACTCAACACACTGCCCAGATACTTAAAAGAGTTGACGATCTCCATAGCCTGACCGTTCAGCTTCACCTCACACTCTGTGACTTCACCCCTTTCGAAGACCATAACCTTGCTCTTCCCCGCATTTACCTTCAAATTCCGTTTTTCGCACACTGTTCCAAACTCATTTACCAGACCCTGCAACTCCCATTCATTATCACTCATCAGAACTGTATCATCCGCAAACAGCAGTATAGGTAGCTTCCACTCAATTCCCTCCCTTTTCAGCGATACACCAACATCCACTGCTCTTGATAGTATTTCTTTCATGACTCCATCCATATATACAGTAAACAACCACGGGGACATCACACACCCCTGTTTCAAACCAACATTCAGGTCAAAGAACTCGCTCTGCTCACTCTCCACACGTACTGCCGCCTTTGCACCCTCATACATGCTCTTCACTGCTTTCCGCAACTAGCATCTCTACTCCGTATATTCTAAGTACTTTCCACAAACCTTCTCTATCCACTCTGTCATAGGCCTTCTCCAAGTCCATAAAGGCAACATACACCTTTTGTTTCTTCTCCAGATACTTCTCCACAACACAATTCAGGGTAAAAATCTGATCTACACATCCTCTTCCCTTCCTAAAACCTCCCTGCTCGTCGCCTATCCATTTCTCCGTTCTCACTCTCACTCTCTCAATCACTACCCTACTGTATACCTTCCCTACTACGCTTAGAAGACATATTCCTCGGTGGTTACCACACACTCCTCTTTCCCCTTTGCCCTTATATAGGGGGACTATTATGCCAGTCTTCCAGTCATCGGGTGCACTCCCCTTCTTCCATGCTAGTTTGCACATTTTCCATACCCATTCTATCACTATCTCACCACCATACCTCAACATTTCCCCACACACTCCATCTGTTCCTGGTGCTTTCCCCAACTTCACTCTTTTCATGGTTTCCCACACTTCTGACCTCCTGATCCCCACCTCCTCCTCCACTGGATGGTGTGCGATTGAATAAAACATGTGAACGGAATATAGTAAGAAAGAGGCTGGGTAAAATTAATTACAATAGGGTCACTAGTTAATAACCCCTTCAGCACCATGATGCCTTATTACCTTTGGTTATGTCTAAAATATGATGATTGTATGCAGTATAAGAAGAACCTATGTTACTAAGAGGGC
>JAGKTK010021427.1:1927-19237 GCA_018397895.1 Paralithodes camtschaticus | reverse complement strand
GTGTGTGTTGGTTTGTATGTTCGTATGTGTGTGTGAGCTCTTGGGCATGACGTCACTGAGGGGGCGGGGCTAGTGTGCCACTGGGATGTTCAAAAACTCGTGGTAATATTTATCATTATCTCGGGACTTAAGTAATGCCTGCCAACAATTTAATACCTCACTTAGATACACACAGGGAAGTATTGGACAACTCTTTTCTTTATATAAATATCTAAAATTTTGTTTAAAAGATGATATTTTGAGGCAGTTGGTACAACGAAGTACGTGATCAGCTTTTTGACTGGCTACAGCCGACGATTTTTACCAGGAATTAAATTTAACATTATATATAAATACTCGCTTTCTTCTATATCTGACAGCATAGACGAATATTGTAAAACATCCTTAACAAACTTGTGTATATAAAAAAACCCACAAAATACAATTTAAGTACATATGCAGAAAAAGAACTACCAATATTGCGACTTTTACGTCTTACAGGGGGCAGTTGCCAAGGTCTAATTCGTGTAGTAAATAGGAATCCAAACATATATAACATAATACAATGTCATATGTTTGTGTATCCTAGCCTAGTCTAACTTACTTTAAACTATACCTTGTTTAATTTTATATAGCTAGTTATCGATAATAAAGCCCTTATTAGGAGAAATGTTAGATAATGGGTTGCATAATATGGCAACTCACCCCTCCCTTGCTACCTACCTACCCCCATATCCATTTTTTTTTTTTAATAGATGGCTTGAGAGTTCACTTTTCTTTATTTAACCCCCTTCTGTACCGGCGACGTATTTTGTATTTGGTTTCAACTACATGTATACGATTATATGAACAGCTTAGGAAGGATATATGGTAGTTAAAAGGATTAATTGAGATCGTCTGTAGCCTTTTCATGTTGTTGTTGAAGACGTGTTTAATTTAAACTAGCCCTCTGGGCCGAGGCCCTCATAAGGCTAGTGGTCGGCGGGGGGATAGTAAGTCAAGTCATATAGGTCACTGGTCAGATTTCACCGTAGAGATTAAGAGCTGCTAAGAAATGACGGATGGCTATGAACGAGAATGAATCTGAGTCAGAAAGGATGTCTTTTAAAGAGGTGTGTCGCAAGAAGCGACGTCTTTCAGGGCCGTACATGGGACAAATGCATAAAATGTGAGGGATAGTAAGAACTGTGTGACAATGGTGACATTCTGGCGGAGGACTACGGGGAGTGGTCATTAGATATCCATGAGTGAGTCTCGTGTGTCCTATGCGTAATCGAGTTAAGAGGGTTTGGTCAGCGCGACAGGGGCTGAGTGAAGAGGGCCACATGTGAATGTCGTCTTTGATGGAACGAAGGTGACCTCCCAAAGGTTGATCCCTCCATTCTGAGTGCCACTTTTCATGAATATGCCGTCGAACTACAGGAATTAGGTCATCCGATCTGAGGACAGTGGATGCCGGAGCACCTAGACAGGCCTGTTTAGCAAGGGCGTCAGCACGTTCATTTCCCGCAATGCCTACATGAGCGGGGATCCAACAGAGGGTGATGGATCGAGAGCTGCATTTTAATTCGTGGATTTTCAGGATAACATCGATGATCAATGGGTCACGTGGGGCGTACTCTCCCAATGCTTGCAACACACTTTTTGAGTCACTGCAGATAACTATGTGAGGAGGATTGTTTGGAAGTGCAGAGATGAGGGTCAGGGCACCATGAATAGCCCACAACTCTGCAGTGAAAACGGTGGAACAAGGATGTAGGGAGCTTTGATGGATACCATGCTCAGAAACCGCTGCACTACCGACGGCATCCGGAACCTTCGAACCATCAGTGTAGATGAAGGCAGCTGGAACATGACTATCAAGATGTTGTAATGCTAAAGTACGGCGTTGGACTGGAGTCACAGCCTCTACTTGGTCAGTCAAATGGAAACAAACGTTAGGGTGTTTAAGGATCCAGGGGGTAATTGAAATACAGGGGAGGGGCGAATGAGGTGTTGGAATATTGTAAGATGCGAGTAATTGGCGGGAGAGGAGGGTAAAAGGCAAGGTAGTAGTAGGAGTAACACAAAAATCTTGGGAACGGAAAAGGTCCTTCAATGTGGGATCCTGTTGGAGACGGATGGCAGTTCGCAGCCGAACCAGCTGACGATGATACGTTAATGGCAGGACCCCAGCCTCACTGAGCACACTGTACACACGAGAGGACCGGAAAGCTCCTGAGCTAATACGTATGCCAAGGTGATGAACGGAGTTAAGTGTCTGCAATGTGGATGCCGAGGCAGTGCCATATACCGGGCAACCATAATCTAGGGCAGATAGAATGGTGGATCTATAAAAGAGTAGTAACGTAGATCGGTCAGCACCCCAATGAACACGTGCCACAGACTTGAGGACATTCATGCGCTGAAGGCACCGAGCCTTCAGAGTGGCAACATGGGATTTCCAATTTAGGTGGGTATCAAAGATAAGGCCAAGGAATTTAGTGGAGGCAAGGAATTTAATCTTGGAAGAACCCATAGAGAGGGTGATGGACTGCTTACGCAAGTGTCTAAGGTCACGATAGAAAACGACAGCATTGGTTTTGTCAGTCGAGAAGCGGAAACCAGTTGAGGACGCCCAAGCTTGTATGGAATGAAGAGCAGTGTTTAGACGACGTTGAATGTGTGTTAAACTAGGAGACGTATAATAAATAGCTAAGTCATCCACATAGAGGCTATGAGAGATATCAGGAGGGAGGCATTGTGTAACACTATTTATTGCAATATCATAGAGTACACTACTTAGGGAACAGCCTTGGGGTATTCCATTAGTTTGAGGTTTTATTGCAGATAATATACCGTTGTTTTTAACCTGAAATGTGCGGTTAGAGAGAAAGTTCTGGAGGAATTGGGGAAGGGAGCCCCGCATACCAGAGCTATGGAGGATTTTTAGAATGCGATAACGCCAAGTGGTATCATAAGCCTTCGCAATGTCGAAGAAAACTGCCACTGTGGGTTGTTTCTTCGAAAATCCTTCACGTATTTGGTGCTCCAGGTGGATGAGAGAGTGTAATGTAGAGTGGCCGGGACGTGAACCATGTTGATACGGGGATAATAAGTCATGCGCCTCTGCATAATGAAGAAGGCGTGGATTGATCATTTTTTCCATAAGTTTACATAAACATGAGGTGAGCACTATGGGCCTATAGTTTGTTGGAAAACTATGATCTTTGCCTGGTTTTGGGACGGGTATGGTATACGCATGTCGCCAATTTGGTGGGAAATAATGTCTATCCCATAATTGATTATAAAGTTGCAAAAGATAATTTAGTGCACGTGGATGAAGATGACAAATGAACGCATAGGGAATGGCATCAGGACCCGGGGTGGAATCCGAGCAGTGGTCAATGGCATGTTGAAGTTCAGGTAATGAGAAAGGAGCGTTATAGTCATGAGTGCGACCTCCGGAAAACGTGATCGGGTGGGACTCCTTCTCTTGTTTCAAGCGGAGGAATTGTTGAGGTAAAGATAGGTTAGAGCTAACTTCACTGAAATGGTTTGCATGCATAGCAGTGATGACGTGGGGATCATGGGTTAAAGAGTCCGAATCAGTGTCCCGTAATGGAGAGAGTTGGGGACGGACAGTTCGCCCGTCAACACTACGAAATTTTCTCCACAGAGTAGAGATAGGGGTGCGACTAGTGAAGGACGAGATGTATGAGCGCCACGAAAGCACTTTACTTCGGATGATATTGCGTTTGACAATAGCGCAGACTTTATTATAGAAAGTGTTGAGGGCAAGTTTTTCAATGGTGATGGTGATGAAACGGAAGCATTGAGGATGAGTAGCAAGATTGGAGAGGGAGGTTTTAATTCTCCGTTGCTTATCACCCACCCTGGTGAGAAGGCGCTCTACCCTGTGTTTGAATTTGATCATGCTAGCCAGTTTGGGTGACCACCAAGGGACTCGTCGAGGATGTTGCAAGGAGGAGGTGAATGGTATGTGATGCTGTGCAGTAGAGGTTAAGAAAGACATGAAATATTCAAAGTTAACTTTGGGGGTGATCATATCCGAGAAATCCGCAATATCAGCTGTGGATTCTGTGTATGTCAGCCAATTAGCTTTGGAGAGATTATATTGAGGTAGTTGTGTAAAGGGTTCAGGGGATAAGTAGTTTAAAAGAATCGGGCAGTGGTCGCTGGAGAATCGTTCCTGCAGAACCGACCACTCAAATAAAGGGGCGGCGTCAGTCGAAGCAAGTGAAAGGTCTATCGCAGAGAACGAGTTGTGTGCTGCAGACCAAAATGTAGGGGAATCTAGGTTCAAACAGCAGAGTTGTGAGTCAATCAGAAGGTTTTCGATATGTTTACCCGGGGTGTCTGTAAATGGGCTTCCCCATAGTGGGGAATGTGCATTAAAGTCACCAAGAATGAGGTAAGGAGGAGTTAGTTGTTGTGTGATATGGAGAAGATCAGCCGTGTCATCTTTACAAGAGGGTTGATTGTAGGACGAACAAATAGTGAGGGATGGAAGCTGTGGGAGGGAGATGGTAACTGCAGAAGTTTGAAATGGATTGGGATTGAGGGTGACGGGAAGAAAAGGATATTGGTAATGAACAAGAATTGCTGTACGATAGTGTGTGGGGGTAATCGGAGAACTAACAGCGACAGAGTAATGTCTGGGGGGGATCACAATATTGCCTACATGCTGTAGGCATATGCAGATGGGAGAGTATAAGCGAATGAGTCTTTGTAATTCTCCCATATGAAGGCGAGCTTGGTATCCGTTAATGTTCCACTGGACAATATTATGAGGCATTGTGTACAGAGGGGGACACATCTGTATTGGGTGTGATGTCGTTTAAGGAGTCAGGCGAAGAACGGGGAGGGATAGTTGCTTGCGGGATTTGAGACGTAGGGGCAGATGAATTGGGTAATTCATCGTCATTTATTGCAGAGAATTGTTTTACGAGTTTGGGAACAAGTGTTGGAGAGTGAAGGAGCTTTAGCTGTAATGTATGTATAAAGTCCGGCGGCGAAGTAGTGGCAGTATCTGTGTTAGGGGGGAGAGTACGTGCAATGACGAAGGCGTTTGCTCGTGCAAGTATTTGAGAATCCGGCTCAGAGAGATGTGGGGTGATGTACTCCCGAAAACATCCAGAGCATCCGCAGGCACCAGGGGGAATACCCTTGCTGCAGATCAAATGGGGGTTATCAGAGGAGGGTGGCACAGGGGTATCCAGATGCATAAGTTTTCAGTCGCGCTTTCCGTATGAGTGGCAAGAGGAAGCGGAGTATTTGGAATTGGGGGGTGTTCATCAGGGTCTGAAGCACAGGGAGCGTCCTTTGTGAGGAGACGTTTACGAGTACCACACATTTCGTGAGGAGTTGGGGTAACGGGTGTCGTCGATTGATGGACATCAAATGCAGACCGTGTGAGTACCATTTCGGTCAGATCGGAGTCAATGAGATTATTGTCCTTCAGGAATTGCGTCATTACGTCTGTGGGTGGAAGGTCAGGGTGTTGGATATGAGAGACACAATAGCAAGGGGGTTTGTGATGTTGCTTATTGTTGATTGGACTACGAGAGGATACAAAGTTCCTTAAATGGTCTTCGAAGGCTCTAGGATTGGAGGTTTTGTGCCGGAGGAGAAAGTATTTGCCGCAGTCGTGACATCCACAGTCTGGATCGTGATTAGGCATGGTCCACAGTTGGGTGGGTGAGTCGTTGACCGAATCACGAGAAAGGGGCCTAACTGGTATGGCAATCCTGCGTTTTTTAGAAGCCTGTGTCCTTAGTAGTTGAGGTTGTGGCGAAGGAGCATTTACGTGGTCAGGGGTACGTCGCACGACCTCCTCCACCGTAGGCATTGACCAAAATTCCATATCTTCCGAGATGCTGGTAAAGCCCTCGAATCTATTGGAAGTGGACAACCCAGGAGAAGAGAGATTAGCGAGGCGAAATGTTTCACTGGAGGGAGAACGTCGAGGACTGTGTTGCGATGTAGATGGTCCCGTCGGACGGAGAGTAGCAGCTGTTGCGGGAGGTCCATATCTCCGGTAGGGAGGAGCTTTGCCTTCGTCCCTGAGTTGCGTTTCGGCCGCCCTGAGCGGGAGACCCGTTGAGGCCTGTAGGTGTAGTATCTCCCGTTGGAATTTGTAATGTGGGCAGTCCCTATTGTTAGCTTCATGGCATCCATCACAATTTGCGCATCTGGCCTCCTTTGACTGGCAGTGTTCCAGATCATGGAGCTCAGAGCCACAATATTGGCAACGAGGACAGCGTGCTCTGCACCGTGCAGTAGTGTGACCAAAACGCCAGCATTCTGTACATTGTCTAGGTCTATAAACGTAGCGACGTACTGGCAGTTGTCGTCCAGCTAGTTTGACATGCATGGGGAGGACGTGCCTCTTAAAGAATACCTTGACAATACGCAAACTGGGTCGATTATAGCGTTGGGGCACAACATAAGTGTCGACTTTGACGATGGAGGGGTCTGTATTTTTCAATAATTTCAAGATGCGTGGGGCCGAGTCTTGAAAGCCTTGATCAGCAATTTCGAAGTCCGAGGGGAGGGCCACTGTACCTATGCGCTGATTAAGGTATTCGTCTTCCTTGCCTGTATACCTGCCAACGTGGGTGAGAAAATGGTCTTGTAAGGCTTCTGATTGTTCTTGTGTGGCAGCCTCAATCATGCATTTTCCTTTCCCGACAGTGTGTACGGTGAAATCACCGAAGGTCGAAGCAAGAGAATCATAAAGATCAAGATCGTCCATGGGGTCACCAGTGACCTTGAAGAATCGAGGCCAATCAGGGGGACGAAACATGGCGTCTAGGGTTGGTTGTGGGACTGGGGTATATGTGGTACGACGACCTTTGTTCCGTGTGCGCTGAGGAACATGCGGCTTGAGGGTTTGTACAGTAGATGTAGATCCTTTATGAGAGGAAGGAGGAGTGGATGTGTCGGTAGATTGTGAGGGCAGAGTTGAATCAGTGGTCGTTGGGGCAGGATGCACAGTATGGGCAGTTGAATTCCCTTCAGTACCGGTACTCAAGGTATGCAACGGCCGAGGGTTAGTTAATGTGACAGTAGGCCTTTGAGATCGTGGAGGTACAGAAGCAGGTTTGATGGAGGTAGCAGATCCAGCATCCTGAGGTAAGATGGTAACAGATGTAGTCGTAGACGTATCAGGGATACACGAAGTATCCGTAAGGGTGTCAGCGGAGGGCATCCGAGCTTCATCATTAAGGTCCTCGACTGAATGAATAGGGAGTCTAAGGCTAGGATCATGATCGGGTAATTTAGAAGTTAAGGTTGAGACCGTGGGGTTGTCATCGCTAATCTTGGTCACAGCGGCAGCACTTTGCATTGGAAATGATGCCGGGGGGACCAACTGATCGATCTCTCTATCCGACGATGGAGAATTCGTCACATTATCAGTAGAAGGCTTGCCAAGGTCAGGGAGATAGGGGGGGTCCATAGAGAGGGGTGAGTCCAAGGACGGTGCAGGGGCCGGTAAAGAATCCGGCATAGTGCCACCACCATCCGAGAGGATGACGGTCAAGGAAGGTGAATCAGTCTCAATATCCACATCCATGCCAGTGCCGGTGATCAAGGGTTCAGAGGAAGTCTCCATATGACGAAGGTATTGTGATTCGTCCGGGATAAGCTCCATACCCACCACGGAGCCTATAATTAGAGGACTTGGTATTTGCCCTAGGAGTCAAACCCTGATATACATCCCTACCCCCAGTGCTTATAGACGGTCAACTCGTCAGCTTCGGGTCCAGCACAGAGAGCGAGATTTGACGATAAAAGGTTCCCCTCGTGCGTGCACGTCAGGTACTCCAGTTCTACGGGTGGAAGGGAACGCCGTCCACACCCACCCTCCATCAATTAAATAGAGTAGTCCAGTCGTCAACGATAGAAGAAGGGGAAGCAAAGAAAAGGACAAAGTTAGAGAGGGAAAAAGACAGAAAAGTGGTACCTTGCAGGCCTCTGGAAACCTACGAGGAGGGAGGTCTTGGTCCACGAGGGCGGCGGAGCCTCGAACATAAGAAGGTCTGTCCCCCCCTATGAACAGAGTCCACCGGCCAAGCTTCAAGCCCCGCCACCGCGACACGGTGACTCCCTAACGGCGGGGTAGCCTTTTCATGGGTAGACATCCTTCCCAAGCTTAATAATATCGTCTAATAGGTGCCAGAATATAATGAAAAGGACGTCACCGGTACTGAAAGGGTTAAACTAATGCTAGGGTTTTCGTGATTTCGCTGGCATTAAATTTAGAGCTGAATCAGAATAATACTCAATTTCTGAAGCAAATTACTATGTCTGCAATAACGGGAGATCTTTATGCAACTAAATGTATTATTATTTATAAGTTTAGACAAGATAAAGGCCTATAAATTATTCGTGTTCATTTGCATTCGCCCTCTAAAGAACTTACCAATATCCGCATTCATATTACGTCACGAAAAGTTGCCAAATACTAAATTGTAGGCTATTACCCATAGATATATCCAAGTGCTTAATCTACTCACGAATGCATTACACTAACATATTCCTAAACAAAATGCTTAGGTTAGGATATAGTTTTCTAAACTGGAAACTACTTGATTCAGAAATAAAAATTATGAATAATTTATAAGAATAATTCAGACAAGATTAAATACAATATTGTAGCCTATGTATATATATAAAAAAAAACTCATAACAACATTTCTTGGTAAGCCAATTAATATGAAATAGCTAAGTAGTAGATACCATTGGGCGGTTGGTTTATATTAAATATGCTAACTCTTCATATATTTAATATTGATGTCCTCTAACATTGTCTCTATAATTCATTACCTAGCACATCCTGCCACCCAATGGCAGCCCTCTGTGGGACCCCAAGCACCATCCATATGACCATATCTCATCTTACGTTGTTGAAATTCCGATTTATTTATTAATTTTTATATATTTAGGCCTAGGTTCATAAAACATTTTAATGATTTTATTCATATAACTAGATCCTATCCACCAACCCCTTAACTCCCCCACACAACCTTGCATGTTATGCCACCCAAGAGCAGCCCTCTCTGGAAACAGCTACCCCATAAGCTCAACGAGTTCCTGGGTGTGTGTGTGTGTGTAAGTGTAAGTGTGTGTGTGTGTGTGTGTGTAAGTGTAAGTGTGTGTGTGTGTGTGTGTGTGTGTGTGTGTGTGTGTGTGTGTGTGTGTGTACGTATGTATGTGTGTTCTTGGGCATGACGTCACTGAGGAGGGCGGGGCAGACGTGCCACGGGGATGTTTAAAAACTTGGTAATATTAATCATTATCTCGGGCCTTTATTTATGCCTACCAGCTATCTAATAATTCATTTAGACACATACAGGGAAGTATTGGACATCTCTTTGCTATATATACAACTAAAATTTGGTTTAAAAGACAATATTTTGAGTCAGTTGGTACAGCGAAGTACGTAATCAGCTTTTTGACTGGCTACAGCTGACGATTTTTACCTGGTAATTAATTTAACGTTTACTAGAAATACTCGATTTCTTCCATATCTGAAAGCATAGACGAATATTGTAGATCATCCTTAACAAACCTGTCTATATCAATAAACCCACAAAATACAATTTAATCACATATGCAGAAAAAGAACTACCAATATTTCGATTTTTTCGTCATGCCGATAAAGTTGCCAAGGTCTAATTCTCCTAACCAAAGCGATAACCAAGCAAATATAACAGAAACATAGTCTGTGTATCCTAGCCTAGTCTAACTTACTCTAAACTATACTGGGTTTAATCTAACATAGCCCGCAATGCTATCAATAACCATATAAGGAGATATGTTCCATAATATTAATATAAGATCTGCCTATTCACCCTCCCTCTACCAAAACTCAGACATTTTTGCTAAAAGATGGGGTAGGCATTCACTTCTGATGTATTTACTGGAATTTGCCGTTTTCTCATAAACTAGACTACTCGTGATTTCGTAAGCATTTATTTTGGAACTATATCACCATTCCTTAAGTTTTGAAGGTAATTATTATATCTAGATTCCTGGGGGGTCTTTATTCAACTATCTTCATTATTCTGTATAAGCTAAGGAAGTAGAAATATGCAATAATGAATTCATGTTCAATTGCAATCGCCCACAAAAGAACTAGCCAATATAGTATTTCATTCTACGTCACGGAAAGTTACCAAATGCTAAATGTTAGAACCTATAGATATATATAATTAACAGTTTATTACCCTTTTCGATAACAAGATACCGTACTCAGTATGTTATCTAGTGAGCTAAACTTCCAACTAATGAATTTGGCAAAGTAAAAGACGCATGGTTTAAGATAGTTTGTGATGGTGGCATCGAGTGTTAACCCGGGAGCTGCGGGGAGACTCTTAAGAGTTCCCCCGGCGCACTGCGGGGAGACTCTTAAGAGTCGGAGAAAAAAAAAATCAACTTTTGACATCGAAAAAAAAAAAAAAAATTTATTATATTTTTTTTTTTATTTATTTTTTTTTTTTTGGCCCCTGGGCCATGCAAAATCTCAGTCCTCTACCTCCCCTCCTTCCCCACTTTCCTCCTCTCCTTCAGTTATCACCTATTTTCCCTGTTATTCCCTTATTCTGAGGTATATTTTCGTGCTAACATTAGAAATCCGATTGGAGGGTGTGGTCATCACTGATAGCAAGCGAGTGCAAGAGAGAGAGAGAGTATCGATCGACTGTGTCTCAGTGGCCTTGGGGGAAATTGGCGGGAAAGCAGTTTGCCTCACCCATACATTATACAACTCGCGGGCTATATCTCCGATTTTGACCATCCAAACGCTGTTTTCACTCGTTTTATTGTTGTTTCAGGTTAATACCTTTATAATCAACCCATAATAGGCGCATATGGATAAGTATTAATGCTATTAATGGCACAATGAATATTTTAGTGACGGAAACACCTCAAATACGTCAGCACAGGGGGACGTTTCCAATTACCCCCATGCGCACTTCAGAGGTTAATAGCAGTCAATAAGGCGATAATATTACAATTAACCACTTGCGAGTTTCAGTCTATAAGGAAGTTGGAGCCGTGAACATCGATATTTAACAGAAATGCAATAATACTGTACATTTCTGATGGATAAATGGTAGCCTATGTTGAATTGGGTTTTATGTATTGATACATGTACTACGACCGTATTTTAGCTTTAAATTACCGGTATGTTAAATGTCGTTATCTACAGCTCCAACTCCTTATAGAACGAAACTCGCAAGTCTTCAATTTATCGTCAGCTGGGTTAGCATCTACAATCTACTGCGCATTGATTCATTGGAGAGAATACAACGTAGAATGACAAAAATGATCCATAATATTAGAAATCTTCCGTATAAAGAAAGGTTGAAGAAATTAGGCTTACATTCGTTAGAGAGACGCAGAGTTAGAGGGGATATGATAGAGGTGTTCAAGTGGGTTAGTGGGATTAACAAAGGGGACATGACAAATGTACTAAAGCTCAGTGATAGCGAAAGAACTCGTACCAAATATACCAATGGTTTCAAATTAGATAAATTTCGTTTCAGAAAAGATATAGGCAAATATTGGTTTGGTAACAGAGTTGTAGATGGGTGGAATGGACTACCACGTTCTATAGTGGGATTAAAAACGATAGGGAGCTTTAAGATAAAATTGGATAAGCATATGGACGAGAAGGGTTGGGTGTGAAGGGGGATCAGCAGGGTTGGGCCAATCAGCGCTCTGCAGACCCCCGTAATCTTACGTTAATCTCTAACCGTTTTGGTAAGATGATCCTCAGGGTATTAGAGTGTTGAGCCTATAATTGGGCTTTGTAATTGGGGTTGTGTGGGACAGGGATCTGCCTTGCTTAGACCAATCGGCTTTCTGCAGACTCCCATTTTCTTATGTTCTTATGTTAAGGTCTACCGTATATAGCCTACAGTGTATATAGACCTTGCTTAGCCTATTAGGCTAAGGGATTTAATTTAGGTTGAACAACCTACACCCTATTCTGGTCTGATACTAGTAATAGACACGATGTAATGACGTTTTTAATGTGGTTTTCGAGAATAAAGAAGCGCGTTTGGGCCGAAAATCGGGAGTTTACAACCTCTTCAGATCGTCAGTTTGTCGACACGACGCTCGACGTTAGTTACGTTTGCGGTTGTTTTTGCCCCCCTACTGGCAAATTTAGGCCTATATATGATGATGACAATAAGTCTAGGGAGTGTGAAGGGGGGCAAAGCCCCCCTTCACACATACAGTGTATCCCGCGGCCTATATTTTAATTGGGTAAATTGATACGGTGTGACAGTCACGAGTTTTAGCATGTGTGTTTTTTTTTTTTTGCATTTTTTCTTTGATATACCGTGTTGTTTTTACCTAACTAAGAAACCTAACCTAACCTAACCTAAAAGTAATACGTGGATAGAAACTAACCTAAAATGTACGCAATTACCAAAGCAGCACTGGATCGCGCAACTGCAAGGTCCCCCGACTAAGGTAGGAGGGAAAAAAAAAATCTATAAAGCAGAAATCCCGTAAAACAGGACTTGTCATTATGCAGACAAGACTCTGTGTTTTACCCTATATCTCCCTTATAATACATTTGCGAAGGGAAGGACATATATAGGACTGAAGACTATTATATAACATACCTATAGGCTACACAAACATCGATGGGGCTTGTAACTGTCACACCGTAAAATCTTACCTTTAATTGAGCCGCCAATATTGGGAAATTAGTTGGGAAAACTAAATAAGATGGTCACCAATTTTCCCATGTTTTTTTTTTTATTTTTCCCTGTTAGTTTTCATCAATATATAGTGTTTGGAAATAATTACAACCCTCGGCGAAACCGTTTTCCCCATTATACAACGATCTTAAGACACGCCGCCCGATAGTGGGGAGGGCTATGAAGTACAGGGAAAATGAGGGGTTAAATGCGTAAATCGGCGATTAAAACGTATTATAGCAAAACTTGGCTCGGGTTTTAAGGTATTTCTAAGGCCTAAAACCCAATATTTCGAAAATCCGAGCCAAGTTTTGGCCAAAGCTGGCTCAGATTTTGAGAGTTTGTAGACAACAAAATGACAGTAACTTCATTTAGAAATTTGGCTCAGGTTTCCCGAAATTGCAAAGCCATAAAACCCGAATATTGGAAAACCCGAGCCAAGTTTTGGCAAAACTTGGCTCGGATTTTGCGAATTTTAAGAGTAAACAAATTACAGTAACCTAATTTAGAATTTTGGCTCATGTTTCCCTAAATTGCAAACCCCAAAAAGCATAATTTTGGAAAACCCGAGCTAATTTTTGGCAAAATTTGGATCGTATTTTGAGAATCGAAAAAGACTAACTAAATGTCGGAAATCGGCTCATGATTTCCCTAATTGCAAAGCCATATAACCAGATTTATCGAAAACGTAGCACTTATTTAAATCATAAATATCCAGTAACATAGACCTAGTACATTGGATACAAGCCTAATCCACACCTCTTCTTTCTTCTTCTTCTTCTTTTTGTGGAGTTGCTGTCCCTTTCCAAGCCAGCTCACCTATGCACCGGTGACTTCTCCAGAAACAGCTAGAGCTAGATTAAGAATTAGTTTAGAAAATATGTAGTCGTAGAAAAGATAGTTAAAGAAAAATAATTGAAGTATATAGCTTAAGCAGAACTCTCCTCTCCCTATTTACCCCCTCCTCCACCCCCCAATATCTTGTTCTCTCCTTACCTTAATTTAACTTTTCCCCTCTCTCCTATTTAATCTCATTTTCTTCCTCCCCCACTCTGGTCACCTTCTCCCCCCTCACCCTATTCTATTCTATTCCGTTTTCTCTTTTGCCACACCTGCTCCAGGAATCTTTTCACTACCTTCATTCTTTTCCCCATCTACCCCCTCTTCTGTCCCGAGACCTAACACAAATTTTACACCCTCATCCTCCTCCTCTTTCTGTTCTTCCCATTCCCTCTCCCCTACCACCCGTTTCAACTCATTTTCCAACCCATCTCTCTCCTCTACATACCCCTGGCACTCTGTCACTATATGTTCTATTGTCTCCTCCACTCTCCTCCCTCCCACCTCACACTGCAGACACTCTTCCCCCCCCCCCCCATTCCACCTCCATGTTCTCCTATTTGTCTCTAATGCTCCTGCCCTAGCCTTAAACAGTAGTTCTGCTCCCCAACTTCCGTCATAGAACTCCTCTTTTCTCGGTCTCCACTTGCTTCTATATCTTATCAGTGTACTTTTCTTCTCCATATTTCTCTTCCATTCCTGTCTTCCTACTTCCTTCACTCTCGTTCCTATCTCTTTCTCTAGTCTCCTTCCCTGACCTAGTCCTGCATTACTCCCTACATCTCTCCACTCCTCTCCCACCCTTCTTTGTTTCACTCCAATTTTTTTCAGTTTTCTCTTGCACTCTTTTGCCCATCTACTCTTCCCCTCCCCCCATTCATTCACTCTCCTTGGCCACCTATTATCCTCCATCTCCTCCAACCTGCTCTTGTACCTCAACTTTGCCTTCGCCACTCTTTCCTCAAACGTACTCCATCCCATCTCCCCTCTCACTGCTTCATTTGCTGTCCACCTTCTTGCTCCCAACCCCATTCTTCCTATTTTATTTTGTCCCGTCTCTAGTCTATTTATTTCTCCCCCTGTACTCCCTCTCACATCCATCCCGTACATTATTCTCGGCACTTCAAAGTCCTTCCACACCTCTCTTACTATTTTATATTTATTCACTCTGCTTTTTGTCACATTCCACAGTTTCCCACTACACTGTTCCACCTTCATGATTTTCTCATTCATTGTCCTTTGTCGCCCTTCCCTCCCTATCCATACCCCTAAATACTTCACTTCCTCCCTTGTTTCTATTCTTTCCCCTCCTATCCTCATTTCTACTGCCTCTGGTCCATTTACTACTATCATACTGCTTTTCTCTACACTGAACTTCATTTCTAGGTCTCTACCAAACCTTTCCGCCTCCTGTAACATTTCCCCCATATCTTCCTCTGTCTCTGCTATCAACACTACATCATCAGCAAACGTCAGAATTGCTAGCCTGTGTTGCCCAATTTTCACTCCTTGTCCCTTACTCTTAATTCTCCTCACCAACTCCTCCATGCACATTGCAAAAATTAAAGGTGACAGGTTACATCCCTGTCTCAACCCTTTCCGTCTCCTGATTCCTTTCACTGCAATATTTTTCCACACAATCTCTGTCTCCGCCCCTTCATACATATTCATTATCATGTTCCTTATCTTCCTACTCACTCCTAGTTTCTCCATCACTGCTTCTGCAACTCCCCTACTAATCTTATCATATGCCTTTTCCACATCCAAACACACTATAAACACACATTTCCCTTGCTTTGCCTTTTTCTCTATAATCTCATCTAATATAAATATATTGTCTGTTCCTCTTCTCCCCTTCCTAAACCCATTTTGCTCTTCACTAAGTAGGATCCTTTCTTCTACATACTCTCCTACCCTCTCCTTTAGTATCCCATAAAATATCTTATTTATTATGTTTATTACCGTTATTGGTGTATAACTCCCCATTTCGTGCACATTTTTTGCTCCTCCTTTGTAAATCAATGTGACCCTTTCTTCTTTCCATCTTGCTGGTATTTCTTCCTCCTCCCATATTTTATCAAATAGCTTCTTTAACATTCTAACTATCATCTCCCCTCCTTCAATATACATCTCTGCTGTTATCCCATCCGGTCCTGCCGCTTTGTTTCTCTTCAGCTTCTTCACACTCCTCCTAATCTCCTCCTCACTCACCATCTCATTCATATTTTCATCTACTTCTTCCTCATTTAGTTCAATATTCCATTGCCCTACTCTTATTTGGTCATTTACCCCTCCCACCTCCTCCCAGTATCTTTTTATTTCCTCTCCAATTTTAGTTTCATCCCTAACTTTTTCCCCACCTACGTTCAACTCCACTACTACCTTTTCCCTCCTTTTTTCTCTTTTTAGCCATCTATACCACTCAGCTTTTCCTTTGTCCCCCTTCTCTTTTATCCTGTCAATTTATATCTGTTCATGCTTCTCTATTGCTCCTCTTATTAATTTTTTTGTGTTTTTCCTTTCCCTCTCGTATTCTTCCCTTGCTATTCGAATTTCCTCCTCACTTATATTTTCCCCTCTCTTTTTTCCCTTCTCCAACTCTTTCCTAATCCTATTCCTCTCCTTCCTCGCCTCCTTAATGTCTTTATTCCACCACCCTTTCATTCCTCTACCTTTCCTCCCTATTTTCTCCTTCTCTAACACTCTCTCTGCTACCTTATTTATTTCCCTCTCTATCCACTTATCAATTTGTATTGCACTCCCTCCCCCCACTTCATCTATATCCATATTCCCTATTTCCTCCCTAAACCTCCCCCACTCTGCCTCCTTCATTTTCCATCTTTCTGGCTTACTAGCCTCTCTACACTTCTCCTTGTGAAACTTTATGTTATATCTTAGTTTCAGTAGGTTATGGTCACTGTTTATTTCAAAGTTTCTTTCTTCATCTACTACCATTTCTATCACTCTCCTGCTTTCCTGTTCACTAATATATAATCAATAGCTGACCTCCTCCCTTCTCTTCCTCTCCATGTTACTTTCCCCTCCGCCTCTACCATATTCAAATTTTCTAGCTGCTCATCCTCACATAGGTCTAACAATAACTTCCCATTCCTATTGATTTGTTCCCCTAAGATTCCTGTGTGAGCATTCATATCCCCCATTATTATAATTTCATCTTCGTTTCCTCTCATCACAGCCCTTATTACTTCGTATTTTCTCCGATTTTCCTCCCTCTACCGTCATATAGCATATAATCAGCATAAATTTAGCTCTTTTCATTTCCCCTTCCACCCTCACTACTAGTATGTCCTCCTGATCTTCCCCTTCCCCCAAATTCACTTGTTCAACTTCCCATTTTCCTTTTTCTATCACCACTGCGACTCCTCCACCCTTTTTCTTTGTTTTCTCTCTTCCTTTCCCTATTACTTCATACTTCTCCCCTCCCCATTCTATCTTCCCCTTCAATTTTGTTTCTACTATTCCACAAATATTCAACCTTCCTTCCTCTGCTTCTCTCTCTATTTCCTCCATCATTCCCGGCCTCCATCCATTAACATTCACACACCCAATTACTATTTCCCCCATATCCTTTTCATGGAATTCTTGTTTCTTTTTCTTCTTCCTCCTACATTCCTGTCTCCCCCCCTTCCTTTCCTCTTCTATTCCCCCTGGCTCCTTATTTGTTTCCTTTACTTCTCCTCCACTCCCATTTTTTCCCCTATTCTTCGCACTACTGTCTATACTCTCCTTTCTTCCAATACTACCC
>JAGKTK010021426.1:0-19237 GCA_018397895.1 Paralithodes camtschaticus | reverse complement strand
CGAAATACCTGCTTTTTGCACTCGCGTTGCACGGTTATTGCAAGAAAACTATCCATCATACAAGGATCGTTATGGTGTCATTCGAAAGCTCTGTTCATGCCCTTTCAGGGATAGATACTTGTTTTACGTTCTGGGTCTTATTTAGGCATGAAAATGATCACGTAAACAGCCCTATTTTGGCTAAAAAGCCCCCGCTGGGCGGTACATATAAATAAACCGAGAGGCCGCTCATAAGGTGTTAAAGAGCAGCGCCCGGCTATAGTCGAGTGAAATAAATGTGGCCTACAGTATGTGGCAGGGCCCGGCTATAGTCTCATGCAATTTTGAGCACGTAATGTGCTCTGAGAGAGAGCGGAGCGGTGGGAGGAGCGTAGGTTACCTCATGACCGCTCGCCACGGTGGCCGTGGAGCTACTGAGATGTACTCCGCCCTACTCCACCCTCCCTCACCCGTTTCACATGTAATAATGTAAGGAAATGACCGTATTTTACCGATTTTGCCCTTCGGTTGCACGATCGTTGCAAGACAACCAGTGACCGTAGAAGGATGGTTCTGGTGTCATTGGAAAGCGCATTTATCGCCCATTCAGGGATACATACTTGTATTACGCTCTGGCTCTTCTTTATGCATGAAAACGAGCACGGAAACAAGCTCGTTTACGGTAAAAAAAAACGCTGGGCGTGGGCACAGTCAAATATACTCCACCACCCGCTCTTTGAGTGTTAAAATCGCGACCGATTATTGTCGGGCACCGGACAATAGTCCATTGTTCTCTTGCCCGACATATGTCAGGCGCCGCGGCTTGAGTGTTAAGCAGTAAACGTTTGTGGGGAACTTCGTCAAAGGCCTTTTGAAAATCAAGGTATATAATATCAACAGCTTTACTTTCATCATAGAGGTTGAGGATATCATGGAAAAAGTCTAAGAGGTTTGTTAAGCAGGAACATTTGTTACGAAAGCTGTATTGAGTATCTTTAAGTATGTTATTTTCCTCTAAGTGATTTACGAGTCTGTCTCTTATGAGTGTTTCTAGCATTTTACATACAACTGAGGTTAAGCTAATTGGACGATAGTTACTGGGTAAGGATTTGCTGCCTTTATAGAATATCTGTGTTACGTTGGCTAGCTTCCACTGATCAGGCATAGTTCCAGACTGCAAGGATTTATTGAATAGCAATGTTAGCGGTTTGGAGAGCTCATCATTAGCTTCCTTTAGAACTCTAGGTGAGATTGTATCCGGTCCAGGCGTTTTATTTACCCTGAGTTTATCTAAACATTTCAATACTTCTCTCTCTGTTATGGTGATATTGCTTAGAACATCAGATTTAGCAATCTGAAACTGCGATGCTGTAGGGATATCACTGAGGTCTTCTGTTGTAAAAACTGACGCAAAGAAGGTATTGAGGGCATTACTCATTTGTACTTCGTCTTTGGTATATTCTCCATTTTCTTCGACCAACGGTCCAACAGTTGAAGAAACTACTTTTTTCTTTCTGATATAACTATAGAATTCTTTCGTGTTTGTTTTCCTTTGATTCGCAACATGTAACTCCAGGGTCATTTTACTTTGCTCAATTAACTTTTTTACTTTGCTTCGTAGTTCTACAATTTCACCCGTTCTTTGTCATTTTGTGAGGATTTTTATCTATCATTAGCAATCTTTTTAGCAAGCAAACTTTCTGAAACCATTTATGCTTATCATTATGGCCTGTACGCCGTATTTTCGATGGTATTCAGTCTTGCACTGCTTTTAGGTAAGTGGTTGCGAATGATTCCCAAGATGTATTTATGTTGTTATTATTAATTAGAAATCTCCAGTCAGTTTCTTTAAACATAGCTCTAAGTTTGCGAAAGTTTGCTTTCTTGAAATTAGGGATTTTCTCGATGCTGTGCTATTTGGTTTGTTACTAGTAAACTTTAAACTGAAAGTTATCGTATGATGGACGCTGTTACTGAATTCATCAGCAACATTCAAATTCTCTATTAATTCTTCTTTTGTTGCAAGTACAAGGTAAAGAATGTTATTGCAAGCAAACACTCTTGCAAGTTCGCATACAAGTCATGTCCGGAGTGTGAAGTAAGAGTATCGCCCCACTTGGTCACAGGTAAATTAAAGTCGCTAAAAATTACGGTATCTTGTGAGTTACTTATATCTGCAATTTGTTCATAAATTTCTCGGTCAGTTTGCACTGATTGAGCTGGAGGTCTGTATATTAACCCTTAACTGTCGGCGCGCAACATAAGTCGAGTTAAATAAAGCTGGACTATGTGGCGGCGCTCGACATAGGTCGTGTGGCAATTTCAGCACGTAATGTTGCTGAGAGAGAGAGACAAGTGGTGGCAGGAGAGTAGCAAGCGTATGACTGCTCCAGACCACCGCGGCGAACCTACTGACACGAATCCCACCTCCTCCCTCCCTCTCTCACTCGCTATATACGGAATTGTATGGGGAAAGTGCCTAATTACATGCTTTTTGCACTCGCGTTGCACGGTTATTGCAAGAAAACTAGCCATCATAAAAGGATCGTTGTGGTGTCATTCGAAAGCTCTGTTTATGCCCTTTCAGGGATAGATACTTGTTTTACGTTCTGGGTCTTATTTAGGCATGAAAATGATCACGTAAACAGCCCTATTTTGGCTAAAAACACCCCGCTGGGCGGTACATATAAATAAACCGCCTAGGCCGCTAATAAGGTGTTAATGCAAGTATTATTTTTGTACCTTTATTATTTTTTATTAGCACAAAGGATGTGTCGACGTTCACAATTTGAAGTTTGTACAAGAGGGTCGGGTTATGACTTTCTTTAATAAAAAGTAAAACGCCACCTCCATTTTTATTTATTTGGCTTTTCTCAAACATTACATAACCGTGAAGTGCATACTCTGCTAAAAAGTCTCTGTCTTCTATATTGAGCCAAGATTCTGTTATGCCAATCACGTCATAATTTTCTGTGTTGAGGTTGGGGGTAGACCATGGCTTAGGGGTTGAGGTAGGTGATGAAGTTGGATCAGGAGGGGTTGGGGAAGGTTGTGAACGTTTGGTGTTGAAGATGCAAATGATGAGGTTGTTGACTTGGGTGAGGCAAGTGAGGTTGGGGTGGATTTCGGGGGGGATGGTGAGGGTGACAGAGTTTTTTTTCTCGTTTCGGTGAAGGTGGTACGGAGGTTGCGGGTGAGGTTGGTGGTCGTTTCGGGCGTGATTTAGATGTGTTAGTCCTGGTACGATGACTAGGGGTGGTGTGGGGTAACATTTTCTTCTTGAGCGAAGTTGCATGGGTGGGTGAGGTTGGTGGGAGCGTAATTGGTAGCTAGTACTAAGGTAGGGTTTTGTAGTAGGTTTGTGTGACGTTGAGGGTTTAGATTTTGGTTTGGGGACGGTAGGGGTAGAGTGTGGTGATGGGGAGGCTGGTGGGTGGGAGGGAGGTGGTTGTGAGGTTTGTGTTTGTTTGCAGTGAATGCTGCTTGGTGGGGTTGGTGTTATATGGTAGTGGTAGGCTTTGTAGGTGGTGTTTGCGGTTGGCTACATGTTGCAGGAAAATGCAGGTGGTGTTCTCCATCAATATCCAAAGGACGGTAAATCCTCACAAAGCGATTGTGGTATCTCCGTGACAATCTACGATGATTTGGTAAGGATTGGGAACTTTCAACACCTTGTAGAGACCTATGTAACGGGGGCCCACTTTATTGATGATGGGTAGTTTTGTTACCATCACTGAGTCTCCTATGTTATAGGGATTTTGTGGTGATGTGGTGTCGCTTTGTATATCCTGGCACACTTGGGCTGTGTGTAGGGTGTTTTTTAGGTGTTGTAACGGGTCGATGTTTATTTGTGAGTTGGAGGGCTTGGCTAGGTGATGGAAGGGGTGTAATAATGGGGTGACGCCATATAGGCATTCGTGGGATGTGATGCCGTCTTCGCGAGGGCATGAATTGATACCCCACTGTATCATTTTTATTTGAGCGGGCCAGTCGGTTGTTTGGAGGGCTATGAGGCCAGTTCACAGTTAGTTGTTGATGGTCTTGTAGCTGCGTTTGCAGATTACATTGCCTTGTGGCCAGTATGGAGAGCAATGGGCAATCTTTATGCCTCATTTTTCTGTGAATGCTTTCCATACCTGTCCTGAGAATTCCGGGGCGTTGTCAGATAATAAGGTAAGTGGTAAGCCGAAATTAGGGAAGATCTCTGTGGCGAGGACCTCGGCTACAGCGAGGGCGTTATGATCTTTAACTGGGCAAGCTAATACAAATTCTGAATATATGTCTATGAAGGTGACGATGAAACGTTTACCGTTGCTTGCCGGGAAAGGGCCCATCACGTCGAGGGAGAGGGTTTATTTGCAGTGATCTTACCTGCTGGTCCGGGTGTTTTACCTCGATCTTTGCACATGGTGCATGGTTTGCAGGACTCTGTGACTTTCTTTATGATCGTGGAGGGGTTGCTGGTCCAGTACACTTGTTGGAAAGTTTGCAACATTTTCTTCTGTCCCAAGTGTATGCCGTTGCCTTTGTGAATGATGATCATGAGGTCTTGGGCAGTATGTGGCACGACGGCGATGTGTCCGGATTCTGTGTAGAGTTGATCCCCGACTTGATGTAGGTGGTAGAATACATCTTTTGGGATCCATTTTGGTTTAATTTTTGTGCGCCAAGCTTGCAATAGTGGGATTTCGTCGCTGCACGGTAGGTTGGATGGGTTGGTGGCTGGCATTGAGGTCGCTAGAGCCGCGAGGGTGGGAGGTGGGGTGTTTGGCACGGGTAAGCGGGCGAGGGCGTCTGCATTGGTATGCAATTTCCTGGTCTGTAGTGGATCTCGAAATCGTACTCTTCGAGTGTTTTTCGCCATCTGACTAGTAGGGTGGAATTTGTTTCGGACCGACGTAGCCATTGGAGAGATTAATGGTCAGTGGTGATGTCTACTTTAGTGCCTATTAGGAATGACCGGAAGTGATTTAATGCCCAGATCATGTTACCAATGACTTTTGGTAGTCAATGTTTTCAGGTTAGGTAGTATAGTTAACCTATGTTAGGAAGACGTTTTGAGGTACGCTCCTGTATAGTTTATGATAAGCGTTAACCATTAACTCCAAGTTGGAAGACTGATTGTGTCCATCCTTCTGGGTTATATCTAGGTTATTGTAGTTTGTAGGTTGATGTTTGTAGGTTGAATCTTAGCTCTGCGTCCTACTCTCTCGTAGATTAATAGATAGATAGATAGATAATCGCCGCCACCATTCCTTACAATGTAGGCAAAGGAAAAGATCTCTATTGTATCCAAAACCAACTTTGATTTAATTAAGTAACAACTGAAAGATGTATACAGATGTACTAATAATATAAGAGAATATATTTTGTCAAGAGAGAGAATATCTCCCAGACCTCTTGTTGTGTGTGAGGTCTGTTTCTAACTAACTAAATCTTCTCCATACCTCCTACCTATTCTGCTCTGCCACACACCTTAAACCT
The DNA here is from genome assembly GCA_018397895.1 of Paralithodes camtschaticus. Classification (NCBI taxonomy): domain Eukaryota; kingdom Metazoa; phylum Arthropoda; class Malacostraca; order Decapoda; family Lithodidae; genus Paralithodes; species Paralithodes camtschaticus. The sequence goes on along the minus strand of JAGKTK010021426.1, from coordinate 13,774 downwards.
GATGGAAAATTCCCAGTACAGGAGTCCACGTGATCCAGACATGGAGAGAGGATCAGAAATGAAAGTTGGGCTAAAATGCGAGAGAAGGGCTTCTGACTAGGTAGAATTCGAAGGGAGGAATAACCTCCAAGGATGTACAGATACCCACATAAGTATCATTCACTGTAAGTAAATCACCTTAAAATTATATGAGAGTTGAATATAATGATTCCTATAATAAAGATATAATCTAAGATGTAATATCATGCCGAGGCATTCCCTTTTTGTTGTTGCATAGCTCTGTTGTGCATTGTTGAGGGTTGAACTGGCACAGGCTATGATGTGTTCCTTGCCATCCTGTACTTGGGTAAGAACTGCGCCTATTGCGTAGAGAGACACGTCTGTGTACAGTCGAAACGGTTGTTAATAGTCAGGGAAGGCAACTGTAGGGGCGTTCACTAAGTGGTCTATTAGGGTATTGAAGGCTTGGTCTATTTCTGGTGTCAATTTAAATTATGTCTCCTTCCTGGTGAATTCATGGAGGGGTTTTGAGATGATTTTCAAAATTTTGGACGAAACGTCTATAATAGGTTGCTAGGCCTAGGAACGATCGTACCCCTTTTATGGTCGTTGGAGGTGTCTGGGTTGCAATGGCAGAGAGCTTACGAGGGTCGGGTGATATGCATTTGGCGTAGATGACATGGCCTAAAAAAATCTACTGTCTTTCTTGCAATTTCGCATTTGGAGGGTATTAGTTTGAGTCCTGCTTGTCGGATACACTGCAAAACTTGACGGAATCGCTGAAGGTGTTCCGGCCAAGTGTTTGCATAAACAAATACGTCGTCTAGATAGGCCAAGCAAATTTCCCAAGTTAATCCTCTCAATACCGACTCCATGAGGCGGGAGAAGGTTGCAGGGCTGTTACACAGACCGAAAGGAAGAACGTTGAATACGTATAGGCGTCCTCCGCTTGTTGAAAAAGCTGTCTTCTGCTGGTGTTCGGGTTTGATGGGGGACATGCCAGTAGCCGGCATGGAGGTTGAGAGTGGTAAAACATTTCGAGCCGTGGAGGGAATCTAGCGAGTCGTCTATTCGTGGTAACGGAGTGCCGTATTTTATCGTGGCGTCATTTAGGCATCTGTAATCGACGCAAAATCGTTTTGATCCGTCCTTCTTGTTAACCAACACTACAGGGGAGGACCAGGGGCTGACTAAAGGTTTGGTGATGCCGTCATCCAACATTTCTTGGACCTGGCGGTCTTCTTCTTGTCTCTATAGCGGGTTTTTTCTGCGTGATGGTTGACGAAGGGGAGGGCCTGTGGTGTGGATGAGGTGTTCCTCCATTTGAGTTTTTCCGATTTTGGTGGGGGTTTGAGCGAACACATCGGCATTGTAGTAATAGTAATTGATTCATTTGTTGTGTCTGGAGGGGCATTAAAGTTTTTGGAAGGGGCGGAAGAATGGTGGGTAGGGGTTGTTTGACTGGGTTGGGGCTTATGTCGTCGAATGTTTCTAAGTCCCTTATAATTAGACCTTTTGGTAAAGTTAACACATCTTCGGAGATATTTGCAATTAAAACAGCGTTGATTTTAGAGGATAATAGGGCGGGTTGGATTCTGCAGCGATCCATATAGGTGTTGTCTGTCTGGGGGGTGAGGATCATGTTTTGTTGGGGCTTGGGGCAGATGGGTACCCATTGTTGGAAATACGTTGGTTTGTTGCTGCGGAGCTTATTACGGTGATTGCGTGACAAGAGTGATTTGTTTGGTCTGGGTGTACATGTTCGTGGGGCGGTTTGGATGGGATGTGAGCTGGCATTGAGGTCGCCAGGGTGATGGGGGCGTGGCGGTGGTAGGGATGGGTAGTGCTGAGCGGGAGGCATTGATCGGAGTAGGGATTGTGTTGTTTTGGTGGTACTTTTTAATTATAGCCATTTGATTTCTTCCTGTAGTCTTTTGGGAAGGTAGCGTTTTGTTGTGTTTTGGTAATTATGATCTTGTGTGGGTTTTTTTTCGTTTTTTTTTAAGGTGAGGAGCCGTCTGCTGCAGTCTAATTGGGCTTGGAGTAGTTGGAAGATGTCTAGGCCCATGTAGCCGTCATATTGTTGGCAATCTGAATAAAACACGACAAATGGGTGATTGCATGATGCGTCAGGTTGAGGAGTGGTGATGTGCAGGGGTGGTGTTTCTCCTCGGATAAGTAGAGGGGTATCTCCTGCACTGATGAGGTTGGTTGTGGCAGTTTTTAGCGATCCTAACTTCTTCTCGTGTTTGTTGTAAAACGAGTTAAGCAAACATGATCGGGCGGCGCCAGTATCAATGAGGAGTCTTACTGGTATTCCCTGGATCTTTGCTAGGTGGTAAATTGGTGGTGGTTTGTTGAGTGTGGACTCCCCCGCCGAAACCATGACGGGCGGGGAAGGTGTTAAAAACCCTGGAGTGTGTCTTTGGTTTCCTCCAGGATTACTTCTTCCTCCTCGGTAATGGGGGCGATTTCCTCGGATCCGTATTCTTCATCGAGGATTTCTTCTTCCAATTCTCTCGATTTCTCTTCCGCAGCTGAGACACGGGGTGTAGGATTCCTGTTCTTGGCCTGATCTTGGATAAAATGAAGGGGACAAGTGGAGTTGCAGGCTCGGAAATTGAAAGAGTTGATGGATACGAGTGGGTGGTCTCTAGGGGTGTATCCTGTTGTTTGTCTGTGTGAGAAACGTCCTGATGATTTCTGGGAGGGATATATTCTGGGTGGAGTGGTCTGAGTATGGTTTGCTCAGAAGTGTTGAGGGCGCCCAGGGGCGTAGGGTTGTGGGCGACCCTGTGGTGGTCTGAGGCTGTAAGGTTGTTAGGAGGTTCCCGGCCACATGTTGTTTTGTGGGTTGGTAGGGAATCTTTTAATGACCCCCACCGTTGAAGTTTTTGAGCGGGCGGCGAGAAGCTTACGTATCATCACTACATCTCTTTGGAACCCTGTGGGGTCATGTATGGTGAAATGTTCGTTGACGAACGCGGGTAGTATTCTTAGCAGATGGTTGAATACTTGTTGTTTTTGTTGCTATGTGGTCTGCATGGGGTAGGCGGATTTGACGTGCTGGTTAATTGTGGTCAGGGTCACGTCGATATCTCCGTCGTACCTAACTTCGTCGATTTTTGTTTGGGCAACGACTGAGCCCAATGATGGCTGAATGGCCTCAATGACAATGGATCGAAATTGATCCCAGGTAAGTGTGGGTGTTACCTGTGTTGCTACCAGCAAAACGGCCTTTCCGAGGTGAGTTAAAAGAACAGCGATCTTTTCGCGATCTTTGTTGTAGGCCAGGTCGAGTACTGGCTTAACAATGTCCAGATAAGTTTGGATGTCGTACGTGTCCCCATCATACTTGAGAATGGGAATATGTGAGCGATTAGTTGCCATGATGACTAATGTGATACAACGCTCTACTTTTTCAGATTTTAGTGCTGAAATTACTTTTTCTTCCCGAATCAAGAACAACTTTCTACCGCCAATGTTATACTAGGGTTTTTACCGGGTTTGTATTGGGATTTGGTAGGTTTTACTTAACTGGAGAAGTCAAAATCATACAACACATGCACAAAATTAGTAAAGGGCAAAATATAACACTGCGTACATCATATTAATAACTTTAATTAGTAGCTCACTAGACAGAACAATAATACTTATTTATACTTGAACAATGGTTATATACATATATTTAGCCGAGCACGGACGAAACTCCACGAGGAAACTAGGAATATACTTGTCTCCCTCTCTCTTTCTTACTATGCACTATACACAGTAATTCACTGGTGTACGATATACGTTACCTTATTCTCTTTAGTGCTTTTATTGTGTATCTCGTATTGATGAGAAAACATATACTTAGGTTCAACTAGGTATCTCAGGTTTATCACTAGTATAATAGAACAATGAGAAATATAATATACTTAATCACACTGGTATATAAATAAAACAGAGTCCAATGAGTGACTCTATTTTCCTAAGTATATCACCTGGTCACACTGGTGTGAAAAGAAAACAGAGTTCAATGAGTGACTCTATTTTCCTAAGTATTTCACTTGGTCGCACTGGTGTATGAGTAAAAGGTATTTTCAGTAACACTCCTAATCTAGCACTTGAAGGTTGGAGTGATGAGTACAGTCTGGGTAGAGATGAGAGTGGTGAAGTTTGGTCGTCTAGTTTCCGTCTAGCCGCTTAGGTGGTCCTGCCGTGTGGATGGTGTAGTTTGGGATACAGATGGATTAGTTGGTTTTGAGTCTTAAATGATAGCTTCTTGATGTTATGACATAGGGCACTTTCATCGGACTAACGAGAGCGTGAGCGAGGACATGTCCTAGGCTACTAGTGCTCGTCTATCCTGACCGTTATACTAATTGTTGATGAAGTTCCGTTTCGGTACTCATGACTTAGGGTATTTAATACAGCGTCTCTAGTGTCATGACTCAGTGACAAGGTACCGGTATCGGGCTAACGTGAGGAGATAGTAAGATCATGAACTTACTAATTTCACTCGATCTGCCACTGACCGTTAAACCAGGTTCAAAGAACTCAGGTACGGTGCTTACACCTTTTTACTGTAAGTGTCCTTGACCATGGCGTTGGACAGATACAGTATGGACTTCTATCTGTAGAGTGCCGTTATTTAGACAGTGTCTCACAAAGCGCGAACTATTAGAATGACCTTTACCATGGCAAGTATCTTTCTACAGTTTTAGAGTGCGGTTTTGACAAAAGAAGTAAGGTGGGGACATGTCCTTGCGGTTATGCTTCTAATACCAAAGGTTCAGCCTATTAGGGACCTTATTATTTAACACTATACCATGGCATGAGATAATAGTAATTCCTCAATAGGTAAAATAACTCCTCAGACCTTGACAGACATTCACCATTGCTTCAATTCTTTCCTTGAATGGGAGGGTAATTTTAGGACTTGATTGCTAACATGTCAGTTAATCAAGCCCCATGGTTTTCGTCGAGGTAGTAACGACTTCGGCTGAGATGTCCCAGGTCAAGTGTGCGGAGGTCAGAAGGTCATAATTACACGGGGGCGTATTCTGGGGGGATTAGGTAGACCCCTAGAAGTTTGCGGGCAGGTGAGTAGAATAACGGCGCAACTGCTCCTTGGTGGTGTACCTGTGTTGGTCCTTGTACCTCTGACTATACACTATTTTCTTCTTATTAGCCTCGTGGTTATTGTTGGGGACTGGAATGGTCTTGCCTGCTAGGATGTATGGTGGCAATCCTGGCGTCCATCTGGTATGGTGTAGTGGTGTACAGGTAGAGTCTGGGCGGCCATGTGTTGATGATTTTCCTGTGGTGTTGATGTCCTTCCATGGTTGTGATGCCACGTGTGTTTTCCGTGGTGGAGGTGAGTTTTCTTTCTCCGTGTTGGTCTTATGCGCCTTGGTTTTGTTGTCACTTTTCCCTGTGGTGTAGTTATAGTGTGCGGGTATTCTTGGGCTATTCGTTCTTCTGGTCTTCGTATCTCCTTCCTTCGTCTTTGTTAGTTTTGGTTTAGTTTCTACTTTGTTAAATTTGCTTCGTTTTCCTTGGTGTGTGTGCCTTCTTGTCTCGGTTATTTTAGTCTCCCCTCCTTCTGGTTCTTTCTTTTTTCCTTGTCGAATGGGTATGGTGGTTATGCTTATTTCGGGTATTTTAGTTATGGTCTTCGAAAGGAGTGAAGCCACAGAGTATGAGGTGAAGTTGAACGGTCAGGCTATGGAGATTATCAGCTCATTTAAGTATCTGGGCTGTGTGCTGACTAAAGATGGGAGTATGTATGAAGAAGTGCAGGAGAGGGTGTAACAGGGGAAGAGGGTTGTAGAAATGCTGAAAGCAGTAACGAGAAATAGGGTGGTCAGCATGGAAGTGAAGAAGTCCTTGCATGACAGTGTGGTAATCCCGACAATGACTTACGGAAGCGAAGCATGGACGTTGGTGGAGAAACTCAGACCAAGAGTGAGAGGGGTGGAAATGAGTTACTTGAAAAGTGCGTGCGGAGTTACATGGAGGGATAGACAGACGAATGAGTAAGTAATTGGGATCTGTGGTGTGGAGGTAGATGTGCTGGAAGTGTGAAAAAGAACACCTTGAGATGGTTCGGCCATATGGAATGTATGGGAAGCGAGGGAATGACTAACAGGGGTACGAAAGCGAGGTGGAAGGACAGAGAGAGAGACCTAAACCGAAAGAGAGGTGGAAGGATGGAGTGAAGAAGTATATGGATGAAGGCGGTGCTGGTTGGGAGGAGGGGCGTCGACTAACTGGGGACAGAGGTGCAAGGGGGCGTTTCGTTCGTGCCCACCCCTTCGGGGATCAAGGCTTCATTATTTAGATAGATAGATAGATAGACCGCAGAACATTGTTTATGTTAACCATTTTGTCACAAATAAATGTTGCATTTCTACAATATTATTTTGGGGAGGAAACATCAAGAAATAGTTGTGTAAAACCCGTTCGCTCTAACCCTTTTTTTCAGTTATATATTGTTAAGGGCCAAAATGTCTTGAAAATGTATTGGCACTAAAAGAGGACAAAACAAATATTCAGGTCTAGAATTGAAGAGGAGGGGGTGGGGGAGATGTTGGTGGGGGTGTTGAGAAGAGGAAGAGGAATGGGTGGTCAAATAGAAGAAGAGAGAACTCTTGGTGGGGAAAAGATGCTGATGAAGATGAAACAAAAAATAGCTGGAGAGGGTGGTCAAATATGATTAAATCCTACGTTGGTCATATCACATTGTACCATGAGGTTTACTTTTTCTGTGTACGAAGACACAAATTAGTAACGTAAAACGTATTACTCACTGACAACTGATTTGCACCGACATTATATTTGCAAGAAATATATTTACTTTTTTTTTATTAAGATAGACAAAACATATTTCGGGTGGATGGGACTCGTTAGCCTTGGTCGGCAACCCATCTAGGGGAGATAACCTTATAAAAATCCAGGTGGATGGGACTCGTCAGCCTTGGTCGGCAACCTGTCTAGGGGAGTAAACCTTATACAAATCAGTACTGCTATCTTAGGGTGAAGCAGGTTAGTGGATGGATTAGCCGCACACCGCTGTAGAAAAATAGTGATAACAAATACATAAAATGCCTCGGAGTCAGACGGACCCTAAATTGAGTGGTTAATCCTGTAAGTCCATCAGTAAACTGGCATGGGTTGTCCTTCTTACAGGGGATAGGTTCGCTTGGGGGCATTTTGTGTATGGCCACCCCCATTAAGGGGAATAAGGCGTCTGGCAATAGATAGATAGAAAACATTTTTGTTTATGTATATGTCGAGAAAAAGGATTAATGGTAAGCAAATGTGGTACAATTGAATGGCATTAATGTCATTATGTATTTTCTTATTTGTGCTACAATTATTGCCTATAAGATAATACATAATACCTGCGCCGCAGTGGGTATTACAAGATTAAGTTTGTATATTATTTAGTCCGCGAAATTGTATACATGGCTTTCCTTTAGGATTCTAAGTTGCATCTTCAGTGTATGCTTTGGAAATGTCTCACCAGTATCTCGACAACCCTAACACAAATATATGTCTTCACCAGCATTACACCACAAGAAATTGAACAACAACAATAGCAGCATTAACAACAACATTAAAAAAAGAACAAGAACAATGATCCCTAGTATTAATTTACTCTACATCTATTCCTAAGTAAAATCATTATTGCAGACAGGTAAACAAATAAAACAATTGAAAATGCAATATTCCAGAATAATACCTGAACATTGTGTGTGTGTAATAGTGGCGGAAGAAACACACTACATTTTTTGTTGTTTTAATTCTCCGACATATTCCACAGGGAAATTGTGGAGTCTCAAGAGAAAAAGTTCAACAAAAACATCAAGGAAAATAGCAATCTTAACAATAATAATAATACCAATGACATCAGCAAAGCGATAATAACCGCAAGAAAAACAACACCGATAGTAACAACAATGTTATCATAAATTTCTGTGCATCTACTCACAAGTAAATGTTTTGGTCTAGAATAGTCAAAATTAATGGAATAATCAGCCGGAAAATCCTATCTTGTAGAACAGTAAAAATATTTAATTTTCATTGTCTATGAATTCTCACCCAGATATGGTAGATTCTTGGAATGAGGAGTGGGAAGAAAGAGAAATTCAACCTAATTTGCTATTGTATATAACAAAAAAAAAAAAAAAAAAAAGAGGGGGATTGGGCCTGAGTATATACATATACACACATACATATTTCGTCAGAGGGCCATTTTTTTTAACATTTTATAATTTTAGTTATTACATGGAAGTATTTCCTTGAGGTGAGTTCAGCAGATCTCAACAGCACCCACGACCCACACAGCAATATCACCCCCCCCCCGATGCCCCTTGAGTCACGAAGCCCACCTCCCCCCAGGTTTGCAGTTGAACAAGGCAATTGCTGAATACATGCGGGAATTCGACCAAACGAATGCCACCCCTAGCCCAGTGGCCCTCCTGAACTGGATCCCCCCACCTCCCCAGGTTCCTGCCGCCCAACCACAGGCCAATCAGCGATGGCAACACCGGACAAGATCGAGAGAGGGAAGAAGGAGAAGGCTGACTGGTCGGCCCCCTCACCTCCTGGTCACAGCCAAAACCAACCCCTACCTTCGCTCTCCCACCAGATCAGGGGAAAACTCTACCAAATCATCCCAGTCTGTGATTTGTTCAATCAAGAAAACCAAACAGGTCACTCGATCCAGGCTTTGGCCATATAAGGCCCGGAAACAGCCGGGACAGAAATTCAGACACCAGGGGGATCAGCAGAGACCAGCCAACCAGCATGCCTGCTGAGACCTCCTGTGCCACCATCAACCTTTCTGGCCACGTTAAGTGGTTTAACGTTAAGAAGGAGTTTGGTTTTATCAATTACAATTGAGGGGACATTTCTGTTCACTCTACAGGCATCTCCAAACTCAATCCTCTTAATCCTGTGCCCTCTCTTGCCACCAATGAAAGGGTATCCTTCATCATTAAGAGGAGAAGGAGAGGAGATGAGGCCATCAATGTCATGGGCCCTGATAGAGAGATCCTGAAGGGTTCAAGACATGATAGAAGAGGCAAGAGGGAGGACTACCACCACGCCTCAGCAGCAGTCAGTTGTGTTAAACACACAGATTTAATCCAGGTTGTTGTCACAATTGCTGTGACCTTCTGCAAAGGGGATCACAAGCTGCTTCAGGAGTATTTTCCTACACTCATGAAGGCAAACAACCTCCCGTCCATTGTCATCCCGCCTCTTCCCAGACCATCTTCACCACCCAGCGTCATTCTTACCCAGGCTCTGAGGCCAAGAAGTCACCCGAGTAAGCGACTTGATCTCCAGAAGCCTCTCTCAAAACCTCCACACCTCCTCTTACAACAGTCTCTGCATCCCCACGGCCATCACATGTCAACATTGCAGGACGAGCAGCAGCCTCAACACCATCACCTGCCACCTTAGACCATCCAGTGGCAGCCTCCTCCTCTGCATCGTCTGAATACTCTGAGTCCACCATAGTAGAGGAAGATGATGTGGAGGAGATCGAGGAAGATGGTGATGAGGACATCAATTTGGCAGTTACTACCAGCATGCTGGATAAGACTTACTGCGAGTTGACAAGAAGGGTACAGAAGACTGTGACAGCAGAAGAACTTCCCTCATCAGCCATCCAGAAGAAGCTGACAAAGTGATTGCTCCAGATGCACCTTCGCAAAATCACTTGAACAATGGAGCAACTTGGTTGAGCCCAAGTACTTTTTATTTGTTACTGTACTTCTCATCTTTCAACTTATTCTTCCTCTATCCAAATTATTCTACTCACCTTATTTACTGCAGTCATCATCATCTCGCCATCCTGAACTGCCTTTCCAGCACAACGTGACACAAGTTGCTCTTTGAGTGCTTGTGCCTGACTCACCAATGAAGCAAATTATTATGAAGAACATCAAGGAGGACGGCCCTCCAACTTTTACTCTTCTACTTTGCTCTTTTTTTCCATTGTTACTTCTCTCTAATTCATAGAAACCTCTCATCTCCCTCTCCGACCTTCGCCATCCTGCACCTGGGTTTACAATATAAAATTATGCAACTTTACCTACCTAACCATTTAGAAACCATCCAATGTGATTTCCTACAAGACAGAAAAGCACAAATCCGAGTTAAAAAACAGTTAGGTCCACTCATCGACCTACTCAGTGGTGTCCCACATGGAAGAGTTTTATCGCCGATATTGTACACCATTTATACCAAGGACTTACCTTTACCTGCTGCTAACTGTACTACTATACAATATGCAGACGACATTACCAAAATCATAACACATCCTGAAATATCTAGAAGACTCATGGCAGCCAGAACTGAATCAGAAATTAATAAAATCAATAAATTTGATAATAAATGGAAAATAAGGACAAACACGAATACATTCACCATACTACCTGTTGTATATAATTCTAAACATTCTAATACTATTAAGATTGGAATGATTCGACAGTTGTGCAGAGTTTGTAGCTTTATTTAATAACTCCAAGGCAATAAATATCTCTCTTAGTTAATGGTTCTCGATCCAAGTCGAGATATGTTCAAACTGGAAGCAGCTGAATACCTATGATAATACAGCATTCAGTTGTCCTTCGGAATTGCGAATTCCCATTTCATATTTATCTGTACGATCGCTATTCAGAGTTTGACTTATTTCGACTTCGGTCTCAAGTTGCAATAACTAGTAAATCCCATAAATTTGATTTCCCTTGTTTATTAATGAAATAATAAATGACGCTTCTTTTCCTCTCAGCAGTTAATGATTCTCGATCCGGGTCAAGTACGTTCAAATTAGACAAAATTGAATATGTACGACAATACAATGTAAACTCCTCCTTCGGAAGGTTTAATTCCCATTACAAATCTACTTTGTCACAATGATCAGTTAATTAATTTAATTGAAAGCCCTTACTTATATAATTAATAGCATAATGCCGTGAGCGGCCATGTGCTTTCTTTGTCTCTCTTTGTGAGGTTTTCTGTTTTCTTTACGTTTCATACTGATCTTGCTGTATATCACTTAATGCCTTCACTGTGAACCTTTTTTTGTTTAAGTGAGTTCCGTGTTGAAGCGCTTCGTCGCTTCATGCCTTCACTGAACCTTTTTGTTGTCTAAGTGAGTTTGTTGTGAAGAGCTTCGTTTCGGTGTTTTCATATGATTTGGAAGGCAGCTGTCTTTGTGATTCTGAAGTAATATGAAGTAATATGTATAATTCTTGTGCTGTGTCTTGGTGAACTGGTTTGATATTGTAAACAGATACAGATGACAATTACCTCGATAGTGTCGCCATCTGTTGGGGGAAAAGGGCGGGCAGTGATCTAACCTCGTGGGACGTTATATGTTTGTGCTTGTTTGTTGTTTGTGTGTTTTTGACTTAACGTAATATTAGTGGAAGTCCTAGATTTTATTCATAGTTTTATTATATTCATATTATATAATAACGTAACTTACTTTTTTCTCATAGTGTTAATTTTTTTTTTTTGATCAGTGTTCCTTTTGATCAGTGTCGCTTTTATCAAGCTTCAGTGTTCCATGTGTTTTTACTTGGAGTTTGAGGCGCTTGGCGGTCCTGTCCAGGAGTCGATAGGTAAGGTTTTGTTTGTGCCTTTGTGGAGAGCTGGGACATTCCTGTCGGGTTGCTGTATATTCCCTAGTACAGTACACACAACACACACCCACATTACCCATACACATTTTAACCCCGTCAGTGTCTGCTGCCCGGCAGGAACCGTTGGCGGCTCTGTACCAGCGTTTTGGGTGCCCCACTCTCGACTCTTGGAACGGATTGGCAAATAGCCAGGTAAAGTAAGTTTAAAATTAAAGTAAAGTAAAGTAACTTCAGTAAGTGATCCCAGTTGTAGCCACGAGACCACCGAAGGTTATTAATGAGTAGTGGGAGGTGAACTCTATGGGTTCAACCGTCTTAAGGGAGGTTTACTCATTCTGTGGTACTGGCTCAATTGGGATTGAATACTGGCGTGTTATTAGGGGGAAGGTTTTGCAGTACGCTCGTACATAGTTGGCTTGTATCAGCCCTGGAGTTATCCCGGGTAGCCCATTTCGCTACCTCCACTAATAACATCCCGAGGTTTGAGAGTCACAGGACCTGACCTCGTATTGGTAGTCAGCTTTTGATATTGATATTGATATTGTGTTACAACTCTTTTGCATCGGGAGTTGGGTACCGTAGGCTGGTTGCACACGGTGGGTACTGTCGAGATTGTGCATAGCCTAGTTGCTCGAAGTACAGTTGCTACTCTTTTTGCTTTCACATGTTTGCTAGTACTTTGTCTGTTGAGCCAGTTTAATTATCCCCCCAGCATTGCCATCTCGGTGTTGGGTTTTTGTCTTTTTATAGCTTAGTAGGCTATGGTAGTTTTCCACTTTAGATAACATTCAAAGGGGAAGCAGGGCAGTGGAGCACCTTAAGCCCTGAGAAGAGTCTGGAAGCGTTTGTTTGCTCTTCTCTGTTGCGTTCGTTGGGTTTCTTGTATAGGAGACAAGGTGCTGGTGTGGATTATTCTTTCTTATTGTCCCGTCTCTGAGCAGCTGAGGTCCAGATCCGGGTTTAATTCTAGTTTCGCTTTCACAGCATACTCATAAATTTCTATGGCTACTTTAGAGTTGTCATATACCATACTTAATTCCTATATATGTCCAAAGCGGCGGAAATGCATTATAAGGAATTATACCTACTGTAAAAAAAAAAAAAAATCTCCCCATATGCGGCACCATAGCTATTACATAATACTAGGTTAGGTTAGGTTAGGCTAATGTCGTTAATGTAGTTTATTATCAATATATTACGTCTTTTACCCAGCAATTTCCCTGATCTTCATAGTTGGTCGGGAAGCTATGCCTTTACAACGGCGCCTCCCTTTTGTCGCTGTGTACATGAAACTAGAATTTTACCCAGATCCGTAACAACTTGTACGGTGGCTATTCAGAATTTGGCCTACTTCGACTTCGGTCTCAAGTCTCAATAACCATTAAAGTAAAAAGAAGAACTTATACATTAAATAAGGTGCTTCCGTATTTCCTTTCAGGATAGGTATATGCACAATGATGGCTAGCTTCCGACGCCGTGATATATATTATCGATATATTACACAGTCTTTCTTTTAACATAAGAAGTTTCCATATCAGCAGTTTCATTACCTTTTCCTAACTACTGCTATAACTAAAACTCAACTAATCACAATACTCTCCGGTCAAACCCGCATAGGTATTAGCCCGTGGAGCCCCGGCTAGTTTTGTAATGTTTGTTCACCAGAACCCGGCCGGTTTTCAAAAAATAGTTTTATTCCAGAAACAATAGCGAATGGGTTAGGAATGAAGGAAAAACCACGAAAAACCGCTCAAAAAGCTTAAAGAATGGTCCTACAGAGCCTCCGAAAACATATTTTACAAGAGTAAAAAATTGAAGGCAATTACCCCAAAACAACAGGTAATTGCACGCTCACGTGCACGCACGTGGACTTTGAGAGTTTTCAACCATCGGCACGGTTGCGTGGGATAAGTACACAGTTCCCATACAAATCTGAGCCCTCTTGAGTGGCTACACCTGAGGTTACGGTCGGCGCAATTAGGGTGACGCGTCAGACGCGTCTCTGAGGCTGTGCGTTACATACATCGCCGACGTGTCAGACGCGTCGCTGGGGCTGTACAGGTTAACCTTGAGGTCTAGGGAGGAAACTAAAAGCATAATAAAAAGATCCATAAATGAGCAAATAA
>JAGKTK010021425.1:0-19237 GCA_018397895.1 Paralithodes camtschaticus | reverse complement strand
TCACACTTTCCAACAGCAACACAACACAATCACATGCTGCAATCACATTAACAGACTCTACTCCTTCATGTAAACAACAAGCAAACACTCTCATCAATCACTTCTCACATGTCAGCCACCTAAAACCTCACCAAGACGACCGACGTGTCATCCGACGTAAGAGACAATTCCCCACAGACCCTGACTATACACCCTTCACCAATCACCAGACAAAGCATATCATCAACAATCTCAAGCACTCACCTGCCTGTGGCCTAGACAACATAAGCAACATACACCTCAGACACCTGGGACCACAAGGCATACAAGCACTCACTAACATATCAAACTACAGCTATTCACACAACACAATACCAGACATTTGGAAGCATGGTATCATCATCACATTCCCCAAACCCAACAAAGACCCCACGCTACCCTCCTCGCACCGCCCCATCACACTCCTTTGCTCCCCCTCCAAAGTCATGGAACGCCTAGTATTACAACTAATTACACCCGACCTACCCCTAGCTCCAACACAACATGGCTTTAGGCCACTGCACTCCACAAACACTCTTCTCACAGAAATTACACAAAGAGCTTTTCACGGCATCAACTCAGCTAGACCACCACACAGATCACTATTAGCCACACTCGACATTAGTAAAGCCTTCGATGCCATCCCCCGCCACAACCTAACAAACAAAATCTACAACACAAACATGCACAACAACACAAAAAGGTGGCTGGCCAACTTCCTAGCAGGCAGATGTGCACACGTATCTTTTGCCGGTCAGTCATCTAAAATCAGAAACTTTCCAAACGGAGTCCCACAAGGATCCGTCCTATCGCCCGGACTCTTCAATCTGTACATGCACGATATAACTACACCCAATACGCCCCAAATAAACTTAGCCTCCTATGCAGATGACATAACACTCACATGCACACACCATGACCCAAGAAGAGCAACAGATCTCCTTCAACCCTATCTCAACACACTACATGGCTGGTGCACTACAAACAGACTTAATCTAGCTACAGCCAAATCCACCGCAACCCTGCTCACAAGCTGGACAGGTGAACACGAATACATCCCTCAACTCACCATAAACAACACACCCCTAACACATACACACACACCCAAAATCCTAGGAGTAACATATGATACTCATATGACATTCAAACAGCACACCACAAACATTAAAAAGAAACTGACACCCAGACTTAACGCCCTCAGGTCACTTGCTCACACAAAATTTGGACACAACAAAGAAACTACCACCACAGTATATAAACAATACATAAGATCAGTGATGGAATACGCAAGCCCAGCCTGGGCTTCTAACCTAGCTGAAACACATCATAAGACCTTACAGACTATTCAAAACAAAGCCCTGAAGATCATTACAGGCTGCACAGCTACTGCACCCACAGATCACCTACATCAAGAAACCAAAATCCTCAAAGTCAAAGACCATCTGGACATGAGAGGCACTCAATTCCTGGCAGCAGCCTCCACGAACCAAGACCACCCACTAAACTACATGGCAAAACACCCACAGACACCAAGAAATATCAAAACAACACCCAGCACACGGTATCACACACAATTATTGTCCTCTCTCCCTCCCTGCCCACCCCGAACCAACTTCCAGAAGCACATCCATACTCATATCTCTCGCCAATCCATCCACTCACTCACAGACAACACGCAGCTGCATGCACGACCTCCCGAAATCCATCCTTCCGAATCCTCCCTCCCTCGCGAGGACAAAGTCCACCTGGCCAGGCTGAGATGCGGACACCATCCAGCTCTCCTGAGCTATCAGAAGAGACTGGATGACTCCGTTGTCGACGCCTGCCCGGGATGTAACACAGCACCCCATACCATTAAACACATCATAGAAGACTGCATTTCACACAACCACTTACGCCAACAACATAATCTACACTCAATGAGAGCTCTGTGGGAAAGCCCGATCGTGGCCATGGCCTTCCTCAGGGACTCAGGGCTGTTCGGCCAGGCAGCTTAGGGAACAACAACAACAACAACAACAACCTTGACACCTGATGTTTCCAGGCCTCCAATGTCTAGGGCTGATCAACAGCAATTGTCTCCCCCTCGCCACGGCGCCTCGACTCCTTCTGCTGAGCGCAGTATTTTCGGCCCCCCAGCCTCTCCTAGGAAGGAAGTTGTTTCTCCTTCCATTTGTAAGAAGCCATACACGATCCCCCGCCGGGTGCCGCTGCAGAAGCCTCCCTTTCTACTTCCAGTGTTGCGAGAAGATCGCCAGAATGCCACTGCTTTTTTAGACGCCCGGGAGGCCTCGCAAGAATCGTCTTTGACTGATCAGCTGGGTCGCTCCTCCCCAATGTACCATTCCCCTATTCCAGATCTATGGACTGATCAAGACCCGTTGCCGGGAGGTTTAGAGCCTGCGGCAAGTGACATAGCCAACCAGTCTGAGGAGGCCCGTTCAGAGGCCTCACCAGCCCCATCAGCCCGGATGCCGGGTGTCATGCCGCCTTTTGAACAAACTGCGGCAGATTCGGAGGATATGCCGTCAGGCCAATTGGCATTCTCCTCCGCCGGAAGGAACGCAGGACTCTGAATCCTCTCTCCCTTCATCTACGACTGACCAAGGAGGAATTTTTGTGACGCATGAACAATTTTCAGAGTGGTTAATGAGGAAAGGAAGGCCAAGGTTTCCACCCTCTTGGCCCCAGCGGCGCGACCTCTGGGCCAAGCACAAGTACTTCCACAAGTGTCTCTTCAATTCAACCCCATTGTTACTGAAGCAACTACTGTCACTACCATTACGCCGACATTGTTGCCATCAAAGTTAAATCTGCTAATGGACATTATTCCTCCTCCCTTATTACAAAGGGCCCTATGCCACTGTTGTACGGTCAAGATAGGTCGTGGTTAGTCATAAAGTCCACTCGCCCTGAGGTCGCGCAGCCTACGGTCGCGGGAGAGATCCCTGTGCCGGAACATTGGTTTGCGGAAGTGCATGGGGTGCATACCCATGTGCAGTGTGTGGAAAGGGAGTGGGCGTTAACTCAATTCAATGTAGCATCTGTCGATGTTGGGTACACCATGGGAGTAAGCGCTGTAGTAGAATAAAGGGGCCCCTGCCGAAGGATAAGTCAGAAATAGAGAAATTTGAGTGCGTAGTGTGCAAAGGCGAGCTTGTGTTAAGTGATGATCCTGTGGCTGTGAATTTTGGAAATGAGTCTTTGGAGCTGGTGAACAAGTTTTGTTACCTAGGAGATACCATCTCTGCCGGTGGTGGGGCCGAGGCTGCCACTGTTGCTAGAATTAGGTGTGGCTGGGGGAAGTTCAGAGAATTGATGCCAATCCTGACCATGAAAAGAATGCCTCTCCCCCTGAAGGGAAAGGTGTATGCCTCATGTGTTAGAAGTGCAATGACGTATGCCTCAGAAACATGGGCCGTTAAAGTAGAGGATGTCGACAGAATGGAGTGTAATGAGATGAGAATGGTGAGATGGATGTGTGGGGCCAGGCTACAGGATAGAATAACAAATGTTGAGCTGAGGAGACGTTTAGGTATAAAGAGTATTAGCGAGGTGATGCGTACAAGTAGACTGGGATGGTATGGACATGTGGACAGAATGGGTGAACAAAATTGGGTGAAAAAATGCAGGTCTGTGATTGTGGAGGAAGCTGCACCAAGGGGTGGACCGAGGAAGACCTGGGATTGGACTATACGCGCCGATCTCAAATTCAAGAACTTGACAAGACTAGTGAAGGAGCCCTTAACAGGGTTGCCTGGAACGCAGCCATTAGGACAAGAGACTGAAACTGCACTGATGTGTGGAACACTCAGTCTTAAAATTTGATGTATGTATGTATGTAGTGAAGCCAAGAAACTAAGTGCCAAGAATCAAGCTGGTGCTGTTCTGGACGTTGTTATCAAAGCGATTCCTAATTGCGTAATCCTGAATACAGTACTTTGTTTATTCCCAGTCCTCGGCTCTACCACTTATCTCCTCTGTTAAGTTGTATTCCGATTGGTCAAAATCAGATGGCTTAAATTATATCAATTTAAGTCACTGCAAGGGCTTACCTCTCATTTAAAGTCACATCCACGCCGGGACGACTCTGGATTACCAGTATTGCATATCGAGGGCATAGGTGTGGGGCCATGAACCGGGTGGGGGCAGGAGGCCCGGCTGTTTGCCAGCACTATTACCAGTAAGAGTAGTCATCTACTCCCGCCGGAAGATCATCATTGGTTTTCCATGCCGGTAGTGCAGGCGAGAGGAGTCCCAAAGAGTATTTTAGATTTATTGTGTGCTCCTAAACTATCCTTGTGCCAATTAGCAGAGCAGTTCAGTATGCCTACTCAGCTACAGGTAGATAAGGATTTTATAATGAGACAACGTGCCTGGCAGTTACTATCATAGTTTCTGATTAGTCAGCAGCTAGCAGAATTGCTTGTGCGTACGACTGAGGCAGTACCTGAGAGTAACACCAATAAAGCATTATCTCTTACCCGGCGGGTCTTGTTGCAGAATTCCGTTCAGTCGCTTGGGGATGTTCGCATGGCTCTCTTTGAGGCCGTGCGAGTACGCCAAGACCTGAGGGTGTATCTCGTCAAGAAGCTTCCGGAAGAGATTGGTAGGAAGTTGATTTTATCTGATGTGCTAACCCCTACCCTTGCCTCCACAGATGCTTGGCGCACTATTAATTGTTTACTAGACTCTCACCACGCCACTGCTTCCAAACCAAAGAGTGAGGCGGACGCGTCTTTGAGGCTCTATAATATTACACAAGCGAGAGTAAATAACAAGGATATCGAGTGCATACAGGGCTAGCGAGGAAAGGGAAAGAATTGTGAAGTGTTTGGAAGTGAAATTAGTGTGGTAAAAGGGTGATATGGTGGAATAAGTGTATTAAAACAAGACGGGCTGGCTTTGTTATTGTTGTTGCGACCGTAAAAAATGGCGGAGGGAATTACGGCGGCGGAAGATAGGCTACAAGGATTTTGTGGGTTTATGAGTACAGATAAGAAGTTAGAAGAGGTTATTAGTGTTGTGAAGGATTTGGAAAAGTGGAAAAATTTATGAAGAAATGGAAGGGAGATATTGGTGAGAAAGTTAAGGTATTGTGTGACTTGTGTGGTGTGTCAGGTAGTGAAGGAGGCGAATGTAAGCCTATTTCGCAAGTTAATAATAGCATAGAGATGGTATTAAAAAGGGTAGATGAATTGGGAGCAGATAATATGGCATTGAAGGAGCAGCTGAAGGAGTACGAAGGACGAGTCAAGGAGGTGAAGGAGAGAGCAGCATGTACGGTGGTAGGTGAACAGAAAGTGAAGGCCTTGGCGGATATTGGGAAATAACAAAAGAAAGAAATGAATAAGACCAAACAAAGTTTCGAGAGTGCAGTCGTGGGTGTCATGAAGAAAAAGGAGAGTGTCGTGAGAGAGGCCATGGACAGGGATAGGGGTGTAATTGTACATGGAGATATAGAGGCACATGACTGATAATGGAGAGAGAAAAGTGAGGGATGTGGATGTAAGGTATGGATGAGGATGGATATGGATGGGAAGAGCAGGTGGAGGAAGTCAGTAGGATAGGTAGATATAGAAGGGGGGAGATGAAACCTATAAGAGTACAGTTCAGAACCAGGGCAGTGGCAGAGACAGTTACAAATTTTAGTTGGAGGCTAAACACGAATGAAGAATTGAAACACATAAGAATAAGGAAGGATCTGAGCATAGAACAAAGACAAAAAATTAAGGAATTGCAAGAAAAGGCTGATGAAGAGAATAGAAGGTTGGGTGAGGAGGATAAGAAGAAGTTCTGGAGAGCGAGGGACAGGAAATTGAGGAAGTGGTTTATACGAGAATAGAAGAAAGAAGGAGATGGGCGATGTGGTGGAGGGGGAGAGCAGGGTGGCGGTATCTTTGGAAGAGACGGGAGACGAAGCTGCAGACCCAGTAGTGCAAGGGGGAAAGAGCAGGGTACGGACAGGAGGAGCAGGATGGTGTAGTTGCTGAGAGAATGGTAGAAAGACTATAAATTATGTTTAGTAATGTTGATGTGTTTACCCAGGACACAAAAAGAGAATGATATGTAGGTTGCAAGATGAAGAGGATAAACCCGATGTCATAGCCCAACAGGAAGTAAGACCAAAAGATGCTAGAATTGAAAGGGAACTGGTGGAGTATAGTTTGGAGGGTTTTGAGTTGTATGAAAAGAATGCTATTAGGGCAGAGGTTGGAAGAGGACTGTTTATTTATGTAAGAAAAGAGCTTAAGGTTAGTGAGGTGGATTTGAGACAGCAGTATTGTGAGTATTTGTGTATTGAAGTACAATGTGGAAGAGGGTAAATTTTAATTGCCTCTATATACAGAAGCCCAAATAACAGTAGGGAAGACGATGATAACCTACTGAAAGTAATGGAAGAAATTGATAATAGAGAGACTGAATAATTATAAGGTTTTGCTTGGAGATTTCAATTTGCCAAGGATCAACTGGGCAAATTATACTACTCCAACGGGACAATGTAGCTTGGAATACAAGTTCATAGAGAAAGTGAGAGATTGTTTCTTAGCGCAACATATTACAGAGATAACGAGATATAGAGATGGGACGCAGGGGAGTGTACTTGATTTGATATTTAGTAATGAGGACAGGAGCGGATCCAGCTCAGGCTTAAGGGGGGGGGGCTGATATACAGTATATACATGAGGGGCACCATAACTTTATATGTATTGTATTTCAGATAAAATGCAGTATATATCAGATGTAAGGGCGCAATTTTGGTCACTAAGGGGGGGCAAGCCGCCCCCCCCTGGATCCGCCACTGAATGAGGAGGATATATATACAGTATAGTGGATGATACCAATGTGGATAGCCCTATAGGTCGTAGTGACCATGCTTGTATAAGTTTTAGTTGCAATATTAACCCCTTATTAGCGGCTCACCACATAAGTCGAGTTAAAAAAATCTGGACTAACTAGCGGCACTCGACATAACTCGAGTGGCAATTTCAGCACGTAATGTTGGTGAGAGAGAGAGACAAGTGGTGGCAGGAGACTAGCGAGCGTATGACTGCTCCAGACCACCGCGGCGAACCTACTGACACGAATCTCAGCTCCCTCCTCCCTCTCTCACTCGCTACTTACTCAATTATATGGGGAAAGTACCGAAATACCTGCTTTTTGCACTCGCGTTGCACGGTTATTGCAAGAAAACTATCCATCATACAAGGATCGTTATGGTGTCATTCGAAAGCTCTGTTCATGCCCTTTCAGGGATAGATACTTGTTTTACGTTCTGGGTCTTATTTAGGCATGAAAATGATCACGTAAACAGCCCTATTTTTGGCTAAAAACACCCCGCTGGGCGGTACATATAAATAAACCGCAGAGGCCGCTCGTTATGTGTTAAAACAGAGAGGGATAAAAGAAGAAAAAAAATATACATGTATGATAGAGCAGATTATGAGTTGCTGAGACGGTGTTTGGACATTGACTGGAAGGAGTACCTGAACGGTGAAGATGATGAGGGAATGTGGAGGAAGATTAGAGTCAAACTGGAGAATGCGATATCCGAATTGTGTACCAGTAAAAGAATATAAGGATAAAACAAAATTAAGGATAAGAACGAACCTAGAATTACCAATGAACAGAAAACTTTGGATATTGATAAGAAGAAAGAAACGTTTGTGGGCAAGAATAAAATTGTTAAAAAAGAACAATGGGTCTAATATAGAAATTCAAGAAGTGGATTTGGAACGCAGACAAATAAACAATAAAATAAGGTGGGAGATTGCAAGAAATGTGAAAGAGAATCCAAAAATATTTTGGAAGTATATTCAAGAAAAGTTGACAAGAAGAGTGGGTATCCCAGAACTGTTAGAAGACTCGAATGACATGACTAGAGCAGAAACTGACAAGGAGAAGGCAGAGGTGCTAGGGAGATACTTTGGGGAGGTATTTACAGTGGAGCCGGATGGAGAGGTGTCCAGTATTCCCATCAAACAGGTACCAGCACTGGAACTGATAGTTCTCCCAAGCTGGAATAAGGAGTGCTATAGGAAAGATGAATAGAAGTAAGTCCCCGCCGGGGACTTACTGTATTTCTATTCATCTTTCCTATAGCACTCCCCGGGACCAGATGGGATACATCCAAGAATTATCAAGGAAGGAGGTGAGATGTTAGTTGAACCTTTAAAAATTTTATTTGAGGAATAATTTAATACAGGACAAATCCCGACGGTCTGGAAAGTGGCAAATATAACCGCTATATATCTCGATCTCGATTTATAATGTGTAGGGCGCTGGACTTGCGCATATCACACATAATAAGGGTATTTGGGTGGAGGATGGGGAAAGAGAAATGACCCAGGAAATTATAGACTAGTCAATTTGACAATTGTAGTGTGGAAGTTAATGGAAACTGTAATCAGAGAAGGAATAATGGAGCATATGAAATCAAACCAAGTTTTCAGTGGGAGACAGTTCGGATTCTTGCCGGGGAGGTCGAAGGTGCTTCAGCTCATTAACCCTTATTTAGCGGGGTCGGACTTAAGTCCGATACGAGAAAATTGGACTAAATGGCGGGGTCGGACTTAAGTCCGTAGGCGTATTCCCGCCCTAATTTAGGTGGAAAGCGAAACTTAGTGGTCAGGCGGTGTACTACAAGGGCCCACCCACACATCCCCACTGCGTGACCGTGACTAAGTGACCCTCAAGCAGCCATAATGGAAGGTCAAGATTTGCCCGTGTTCGATTCGGTGGCCGCCAATCCCTAGTGCGTCGCGCCACCCTACTAACCACGCCCGGCTCACCACCCAGAAACTAGATATCATGCTGAACTCTTCAGAACTTTCTAATAAGCTGTTGGATGAAACCGTCGAAGGTCTGGGTGAGAGTTTTGGTAGTGTGGATGACTCGGAAGACGAAAATAACCCGATCATAGGCTTTCACCCCAAGCATAATTTGCGTGGGTTGGATGTTGTGGTTGATATTGGACAGACCCTTGAGCAAATTGGAGACGTTCCTGACGAAGAACATACTGGTGTGGGTGTTGGTAGGTACAATTTATATTTTATAATTGCTTGAAAATGTGATTGCAAGCATTTTATCACCTTACGAGCGGCTGGTGGAGTATATTTCACTGTGCCGCCCAGCGTTTTTTTTTTTTTACCCTAAATGGGGTTGTTCTGTGCTCTTTTTCATGCATGAACAAGACCCAGAGCGTAATACAAGTATGTATCCTGAAAGTGCGTAAATTGAGCTTTCTAATGACACCCGAACCATCCTTTTACGATCACTGATTGTCTTTCAACGATCGTAAAACACGAGTGCAAAACCCTAAAATACGGTAATTTCCTTATAGAATTCCCTGTGTGGCGAGCGGTCTTGAGGTAATTTATGCTCCTAATCACCTCTCCGCTCTCTCTCAGAGCACATTACGTCCTCAAAATTGCACTCTACAAGAAATTTTCTTTGCATTTTATAGCGTATTATTTGCAGGCGTTCGATAAATTTCTTACGGTAATACAAACAACCAAAGATTGAATATTTGTGCTTGGCATTATATGATTGTGGAGAACAAATGTAGGCCTACCGTATATATTATGTTTTCATATATTATATGATACATGTGTAACATTTTTATATTATCACGACTCTCTCTCTCTCTCTCTCTCTCTCTCTGTCTCACTCTCTTTGTTTGTACTCCTTTGTACTCTCTTTGTCTGATGTAGGCCAGGGCACGCCCCTAACTAATCTCTTCCCTCCCAGGGGAAATCACACCTAGCAGATGTTTTTGACCTCCCCTCTCTCTCTGTCTGTCTTCCTCTCTGGGTCTACCTATACTGCATGTGACATTGAAATTGCTTGAGAGTTTGATTGCAAGCATTTTATAGCGTATTATTTGCAGGCGTTCGGTAAATTTCTCACGATGACCAGGGTGTATGGTACATTTCTCACGATAATACAAGCAACAACGAAGCTTGGCGAAGATTGTGGTCTACAATATACCTTTTTATAATTGCATGTGACCTTGTAATTGCTTGAAAGTTTGATTGCAAGCATTTTATAGCGTATTATTTTCAGGCGTTCAATAAATTTGATAAATATATCAAAATAAGTCCTGTGGGACTATGAAATAGCTATTAGTGGACAAGGACAATATTTTGTTCATCCCTCCACTGGAACATCAACAACAATGTCAACAACGTATCGCCGTCGGCAATCGTAAGATTCAGAGTCGTAAAGATTCCAGGACGAGCTCAATAGAAAATGAATGAATGAAATGAATGAGTGTGCAGTACTGCCAATACGTATAGCGACTTCCGCTAGATCTAGAGACCTTTACTTCGATCTAGCAGCAATAACTTACACTAGCGGTTTTGTTTTGAAATTTCAGAACAATTTCGAAGTGATATTATATGGATTTTGCCAATTCATATTTCTAGTGGTATTTATCATGTCTTACATCTAACAATATATGCTAGCGGATTTAATTTCAATTGGTAACCCTCCCGCTCGAGTCGGCTCCAAGAAAATCGATAATGGTGGCACTTTAGTAAACAGGTGATAAACAAAACCGCATGCGGATCGGTTTGGTGTATCGGTATTATGGTAAGTTTGCTACCTACTATTGTTTATACGATATAGTAAGTAATGATAAGTAAATTATTATATATTATATATAAAACAAAAACAAAATTCCTGCAAAGCAAGCGAAACAGAGAGAGAGAGAGAGAGAGAATGCAGAAACTGAACTGAAGAAAGAGTGAAAAAGATATAATAATACAGAAATATTACAAACAAATAAATGAAATAGAGGGATTAGTTAGAGAAAATAATAATGAGAAATACATAATACGGATGAGGAAGAGGGAAAGCCAGCAAGCAAGAGAGAGAGAGAGAGACAGGAAGAGTGAGAGAGATTAGAGAAAATAGAGAGATTGCAAGCATTTTATAGCGTATTATTTGCAGGCGTTCAGTAAATTTCTTACGGTAATACAAACAATGAAAGATTGAATATTTGTGCTTGGCATTATATGATTGTGGGGAACAGATGTAGGCCTACCGTATATATTATTTTTTCATATATATATGATACATATGTAACATTGTTATATTATCACGACACTCTCTCTCTCTCTTGTCTCTTCCTCTCTGGGTCGGTTACCTATAGCCTACATTTATAATTGCATGTGACCTTGAAATTGCTTGAGAGTTTGATTGCAAGCATTTTATAGCGTATTATTTGCAGGCGTTCAGTAAATTTCTTACGGTAATACAAACAACCAAACAACGAAAAATTGAATATTTGTGCTGCACATCCCTCATACGAAATACCATTCCCACCGTATAGAGAGAATACAGAAACTGAACTGAAGACAGAGTGAAAAAGATATAATAATACAGAAATATTACAAGCAAATAAATGAAATAGAGGGATTAGTTAGAGAAAATAATAATGAGAAATACATAATACGGATGAGGTAGAGAGAAAGGGGGCACAAGAGAGGGAAAGCGAGCGAGCCAGAGAGACAGACAGACAGGAGGAGTGAGAGAGATTAGAGAAAATAATAATGAGAATTACATATACGGATGAGGAAGAGAGAGAGAGACAGAGCGCGCGAGAGAGGGAAAGCGAGCAAGCCAGAGAGAGAGAGAGAGAGAATACAAAAATAAGGAAAAATAAGAGAAAAATAAGACCGATTACCGAAGGAATAGTAGACGCGGTAGAGGCCGAAGTCAGGCCAAAGCGAACGCAACCGAACGTGCCTGGGAAATAGACCAAAAAGTACCTCCTCTTTCTCACCTCTTCCCACCCTCCACACTCATTCATAACATCCATTCATAGACTTATATGGGGAGACGAAGAGTTGCTCTTTCCAAAAATGATCGTTTCGTTCGCATTGGAGCCATAGTAACGGCGCTAGGGCGAGTGAAATTGAATGAATATTTCGGGATTATGCCCGCTGAGCGGTACAGTGTAAAATACCTTACCACCCGCTAAATAAGAGTTAAGGTGGTAGATGATTGGATGCAAATTCTGGAGGATGGGGATGTTAGACGTGGTATATTGCGATTTTATTAAGGCCTTCGACAAGGTCCCACACAAAAGGCTATTAGAGAAGGTCAGAAGGTATAATATAGGAGAGAAATGTGTGAAGTGGATAGAGGCCTTCCTGAGGGTACTGGTCAATGGAATAGGCTCGGGGTGGAGGGAAGTTACAAGTGGGGTACCTCAGGGATCTGTGTTGGGACCACTACTGTTTGTTAGCGGCTCGCTTGGTGTAGTGACTAGCGTCTCGGACTTCCACCCAGAAGGCCCGGGTTCGCGCCCACGCTCGGCGCATTAAAGATTTTTCACAAGCACTGAGTCGTTACCATCCCTCATGAGCAAAGTGATGGGGTAGTAGTACAGGACCCCAATGGAAATACGCCTAATCGGCCTTATTGAGCTATCCTTAGCTAGCTTAGCATGTGCTAGCTTTAAGAAATATTATTATTATCATTATTATGTTCATTAACAACTTACCTGAAGTTATAACAAACGGAAATGAAATATAATTGTATGCAGGTGACACCAAGCAATATAGAAGGGTGAGGAGTAAGGAAGACGTGGGTTTGCTTCAAGATGTGGAGTGCATGAAAGGATGGTCTGAACATTGGTTAATGCCTTTTCATCCAAAAAAAATGCAAGTACATGCAGATTGGGACAAACAAGACAGACAAGGTAGGATACAGTATGTATGAAACAATGGAAGAAGTTAGTGCAGAAAGGGATATAGGAGTAGTGATAGACAGTAAGTTAAATTTCTCAGAACATTTAGCAGAGAAGATAAATAAAGCCAATAAAATTGTAGGGCTGATAAGGAGGACATTTGTGTCACTGGATGAAGAAATCTTCAGTAATCTCGATACAGCGCTGATTAGGCCGCACCTGGAATATGCAAACCAGGTGTGGGCTCCATATATGGTGAAAGATATAGAAGCGGTGGAGAAAGTGCAGCTAGAGGAGAGCTAGCAAGCTGGTACCAACTTTGAAGAACCTGGGCTATGAACAGAGGTTGAGGACACTGGGACTCCCAACACTGGCATATAGGAGAAAGAGAGGGGATATGATAGAGACTTTTAAGATAGTGTCAGGAAAGTATGATGAGGATGTGTATGAAAGTATCTTCTTGATGCGGGAGGGAACAAGAACGAGAGGACACTATGATAATTTACAAGGAAAGAAACTAGGCTTGAAAAGACAAAGAACTCTTTTTGTGATAGAGTGGTAAATGAGTGGAACGCACTGGCCCAGTATGTAGTCGATTCTGAATCAGTAAAGAAGTTTGAAAGTAATCTTGATGAAGCATGGGGAAGACAAGATTTAAAGTTTGATTACAAAGCGAAAATACAGAATAGTAAAAATGTTGCATCTGATGCCGGCGCCGCCAACACCTTGAACAACCGCAGCAGTGCAAGTACTGGTACTGAGCTGGATACACAGGCCTAGTTTGCCTTTTTTCCAGAGGATCTGCTTTAAGATACTGTAAGATAAATCAGCGCAGTCTAAGAGTCATCAACGTGCGTTTTTTCAGTCACCACAGTCTAGCAAGACTCAACCCCGGCCTGGAAGCTGTGGCTCAGTCAGGAGCCGAGGTTCGGTTAGGGGCAAAGGAAGGTGATACCGAGGTCAGTCGAAGGGCAAGTCAAGCAATGATAGCAAAGCCTCTCGTCCAACTAGTCAGTCAGCTGAGTGAACCCCTTCCCAGTAAAAAAAATGAGAAACCACGATGCTCTCTCACTCCCAGGGCCCAGGCAGGGCGTGTCAGATCTGAGTGTAGCTCTGCCGGACAAAACCAGTTTTGAAACGGGAAGCTTTCGGGCATGTTACCGGTCATGGCCCCGCTGGACATAGGCAAGAACAGTAGTGCGGAAGGGCCTCTCCTGGAGGTGGACCTGATAACCTCGCTTACGTCAACCATCAGAGGTCAATCATGTTTCATTAGACGTGGGAAAACTAATTCAGGAGATGGTAGAAAAGTGCGTACTGGTTCAGGTCGACTCAGCCCACCCAGTCTATACATCCCGGCTGCTCTTGGTGCCAAAGATGGACAGCGATCAGAAGAGGCTGGTCATTGACCTGTCTGCTCTGAACCGCTATATTCACAATCAGTCATTCAGGATGCTGAAGGTGAATCAGATCAGGCTGACACTGCCGCCGCAAGGTTGGATGTGTTCTCACAGATCTCGCAGATGCCTACTGGCATGTCCCCATAAACAAACAATTTCAATAGTATCCTACCTGGCTCTGCGCCAAGGGAATCAAACGTTTGTCTTTCAAAGGATGCCCTTTGGTCTAAATCTTGCACCTCGTATATTCACAAACCTAGTCCGACAGGCTAAGTGTAATCTTAAGTAACAAGTAATAGGTTTGTAGGAATAAGAATCATTATAATATGATTTAGTATAAATGGGAAGGATATTGAATTGTGTTCTGTATTATATATTAAGTAGTAATATGTCATTCCTATAAACTTAGGTAATTATAAAAGGGTCGATATTTACCGACCGATTAGCACATGCGCGGAAAAGTGAGGCTCCCGCAGTTTTGACAGGGAACCCTCACTCGCTCTCTGACCACCACCGCTGACAGTATAATCTTTTGTTGTTCTCATCCCATTCAATTAACACAATAGAACTAACCTCAGCGTAGCTTCCCATCAATTCACCTATCATCTATTATCCTCCTAATTATAATTTAAGTCTTGAGGCCCCCTTCTATCATTAACTATTCATTAATTTCCTCTTTGTTATCATTTGTTTCACCAACTCGACCGCCAACCTGTTGCCTTGTTTCCACTCCACAATAAGCTAACCCGTCGCCTACGTCCCAGCAACCAGGTAAATATACTATTGTGTGGTATCATCTAATTATACAGTTCATTTCCTCCAATAATATCGACAGGTACAAAGACCTTCATATCAATGCCAAAGAACTTATTTAGTCCCTCTTTTCTTTCTGCAGGAGCACGGCTTAACTCTAGTGGGGAAGTCAATAGCCTTCAGGATAGACAATCTGAATACCGTCACATGCATTCAGAAGCAGGGGTCAGCGAGATCTCAAGTGTTACAAAGATATTTCTCTTAGCCGAAAAGCTAGAGATTTATCTCCACGCCACTTATCTACCTGGCGTCCCGAACGTCTGGGCAGACGCTCTTGTCACAACGACGGAGCACACTAGTAGAGTGGTCCCTCAAGAAAACCATCTTTCAACAGATGATTGCTGGGCCATACCATCCACAAGCGGACTTGTTCGCGTCAGATGAAAACCACAAGCTTCCTCAGTTTCTCACACGCTGGGAGAAAACCCCAGCGGAAGGACCAGACGCATTTCAGGTGGACTGGAACAAATTTAACTCCATTTATCTGTTTCCGCCACCCGACGCATCTTTAATGTGCCAAGTAGTTCACAAACTACGAGATTATTGGGGCATGGTCTCGATGATAGCGCCTCTGTGGCCGGCCCAAGTTTGGTACGCGCAATTGAAGACGTGGTGTGAGAACCCGGTATCGCTCCTGATCTCGTATTTCCACTTAGACACGATTGGAAACCTAAAGACCTCGCTAACTGTTGCCTTGTGGACATTCAGAAGGCTAAATGGCTAACCCCCTTTGGAGAGAGCGTGACTCAGAAATTGATTAATCAATTATAGGTTTGAGTCCCGAAGGGAAGAAGGAAAACCTAATATTTAGTAGAGTCCCCGGCATCATTGACGATGCGCCTTACATGGTAATGGCCAATCTTTGAACTCGAGGCTCGCCGTTCAAACGACCCGCCTAGGAGAGTAAAATATACGATTGCCACACATCGTGAGCAAAACGCTCTTAAATATAACAAAACCACTCACGGACTCGTCCTTATGATGTGGGTACCACTACTAGAAAAAACTAGTAAAAAAGAAAAATATTAAAATACATTAAACATGATCCAGCTTAATGCGCTTCTCAGGCGTCTGCTGTCTAATGTGCGTGTCATCCAACTCTTATCTGGGCGCATATGTCCTTCACTAATATATTAAGACTTTCTTACAATACAGCAGATAAATGGGAACGGGATGGTGGGAGGGCCGGAATCGTCAATGATTCCGGGGCCACTATTAAATATTAGGTTTTCCTTCTTCCCTTCAGGACTCAAACCTGTAATTTATTAGTGGCCCCTCCATCATTGACGATGCGTCTGATGTCACAAGTCTGGAGGGGGACATTCATCGAGAATATTAGAACCACTAACAAGTTAGTAAGTACTAAGGTCAAAGCAAAAACCCCCAAAAAGATCAATGTTTAATAGAAAAATAAAACGTAGGTACAGGCATCGTTTATTAAGGGTTAGCCTGTGGTGTTGTAACTTACAGTTTCTTACAGTAGATCCTCTGGAAAAAGGCAAACTAGGCCTGTGTACCAGTACTTGCACTGCTGCGATCGTTCACGGTGTTGGCGGCGGCGGTAGCAGACGCAACATTTTTACTATTCTATATTTTTGCTTTGTAATCAAACTTCAAATCTTGTCTTCCTCATGCTTTATCAAGATTACTTTCAAACTTCATTACTGATTCGGAATCGACTACATACTGGGGCAGTGCATTCCACTCATTTACCATTTATAACAAAATGAGTTCTTTGCCTTTTCAAGCCTATTCCTTTCCTTGTAAATTTTCTTAGAGTGTCCTCTCGTTCTTGTTCCCTCCCGCATCAAGAAGATACCTTCACACACATCCTCATCATACTTTCCTGACACTATCTTAAAAGTCTCTATCATATCCCCTCTCTTTCTCCTATATGCCAGTGTCGGAAGTCCCAGTGTCCTCAACCTCTGCTTATAGTCTGAGTTCTTCAACGTTGGTACCAGCTTCCTAGCTCTCCTCTGCACTTTCTCCACTGTTTCTATATCCTTTACCATATATGGAGCCCACACCTAGTTCGCATATTCCAGGTGCGGCCTAACCAGCGCTGTATAGAGATTCCTGAAGATTTCTTCATCCTTTGACACGAATGTCCTCCTTATCAGCTCTACAATTCTATTGGCTTTATTTATCTTTTCCGCTAAATGTTCTGAGAAATTTAACTTATTGTCTACCACTACTCCTATATCCTTTTCTGCATTCACTTCCTCCATACTGTATCCCACTTTTTTTTTTTTTTCAAAAAGACCTCCGTCTACGTATTGTGAAAAACCTGTTATCCTCCGGCAAATTGTGGTGTTGAGTGAGTGAAGGGAGGGACAGTGAATGAAGGAGGATGCATGTTTTTCATAATACGTGTTGCTAGCCCCAAACGCGCGAGCAACTGTGGCTTTCAACCATCCGACACATCCCCTTTTGTCCCCCCTTGTCTGTCTTGCTTGTCCCAATCCGCATGTACTTGCATTTTTTTTGGATGAAAAGGCATAAACCAATGTTCAGACCATCCCTTCATTCCCTCCACATCTCGTTGAAGCAAATCCACATCTTCCCTACTCCTCACTCTTCTATACAGCTTGGTGTCATCCGCATAAAGGTATATCTCACTTCCATTAGTTATAACTTCAGGCAAGTCGTTGATAAACATAACGAACAGTAGTGGTCCCAACACAGATCCCTGAGGTACCCCACTTGTAACTTCCCTCCACCCCGAGCCTATTCCATTCACCAGTACCCTCTGTCTTCGATCTTTCAGGAAGGCATCTATCCATTTCACACATTTCTCTCCTATACTATAGCTTCTAATTTTCTCTATTAGCCTTTTATGTGAGACGTTATCGAAGGCCTTCCTAAAATGGCAGTATACCACGTCTATAACATCCCCATCCTCCAGAATTTGCATATAATCATCTACCACCTTAATTAGCTGTAGTACCGTCGACCTCCCTGGCAAGAATCCGAACTGTCTCTCACAGAAAAGTTTTTTTGTTTTCATATGTTCCATTATTCCTTCTCTAATTACAGTTTCCATTAGTTTACACACAACACTTGTAAAACTGACTGGTTCATAGTTTCCTGGGTCATTTCTCTTTCCCTTCTTAAAAATAGCTGTTATGTTTGCCTCTCTCCAGTCCATCGAGATTTGTCCTGTATTAAAAGATACCTCAAATAAAACATTTAATGGTTCTACTAACATCTCACCTCCTTCCTTTATGATTCTTGGATGTATCCCATCCGGTCCCGGGGACTTACTTCTGTTCATTTTCCCTATAGCTCTCCTAATTCTAGCATGGGAAAACTCTATTAGTTCTAGTGCTGGTGCCTGTTTGATGGGAATATTAGGCACTGCATCATCCGACTCCACTGTTGTACCTCCCCAAAGTATTTCCCCTGCACCTCTGCTTTCTCCTTATCAGTTTCTGCTCTATTCTTTTTGTCCAAGTCTCCTATCAGTTCTGGGATACCTACTCTTCTTGTTAACTTTTCCTGAATATACTTCCAGAATATTTTTGGATTATCCTTCACATTTCTTGCTATCTCTCTTTCCCTCTCCTTCACCCCCATCCTTGTCTCCCACCTTATTTTATTGTGTATTTGTCTGCGTTCCAAATCCACTTCTTTAGTTTCTATACTAGACCCATTATTCTTTTTTAACAATTTTAGTCTTTCCCACAAACGTTTCTTCCTTCTTATCAATGTCCAAAGCTTTTCTTTTCATTGGCAATTCTGAGTTCGTTCTTTTCCTTACTTTTGTTTTATCCTTATATTCTCTTACTGGTACACATTTGGATATAGCATTCTCCAGTTTGACTCTAATCTTCCTCCACATTCCTTCAGTGTCTTCCCCGTTCAAGTACTCCCCCCAGTCAATGTCCAAACACCTGACGTTTGATAGAACAGTAGGAAACAACACTCATAAACTATACATTTAGCATATGATAAATAAATCAATATTCTTACATGGAAAATACTGATATAAAATACGACATCGGATTAGATAATCATTCGTATGATCAGGTACTCTATTACAAAATAGTTTGCACTATGCACTTATAAATATTTCTTAAAATTATTAAGTACAAAATAAGTACTCTATTTCCAAAATCAAAGTACTAAAATAAAAGTTTTCCTGACCAGACTGTCTTAAGTCCTAGGAATGGGTTATCACATGAGCCTTATCTTACATATCCAGTGTATCACATAAGAGGCAGATAGGAGGTCTTAGCAAGAACAATCCTCCCGGCCCCCCCCCCCTCTTCTTTGCACAAGGAAATAGCTTAAAAACTAGACTTTC
>JAGKTK010021424.1:0-19238 GCA_018397895.1 Paralithodes camtschaticus | reverse complement strand
TATATATATATATATATTGGAATCTCTAGGATAATGAAACACGGAACTCCAAGCTTTCGCCAAGACATCTTCGGGCAGTTTAAGTAGAAGGGGTTCTCTTCTCTAGCTGACGGAACAGGTCATATAATACTCTTGCAAACTTGCAGTTCTGTGTTTCAATTTCCTTTCTTAGCTATTTGTTTGTATAAAAGTACCGTAAATCATGCTGTAATTCAATCATTAATACGGGGCAAAATAATTGGTATGAATGGTAAACCTAATGAATCAATCAGCTAAGCCAACGATAGGTATATAGTCGAGTTGATAGGTTTTTAATGAGTTTCTATTCAATCTGTTTAAGGATGGGTTCTGTGAAGTCCGAAATGTTAGAGGAATAAGAATTTAAAATCTCTCTAGTAGTACCCCTCTCCCCAATTCGCATAAACATAGCGCAGTTTGGTAATGCACATGAGTAGATTGATATCCAATATTCGATAAATGGATATTTATCGTAGTCATGTACAGTACTTATAACTGTCTTGATGGTGTAATGGTTACCGCGTATAAGTTCTGTATGAGATATTCTAATTTCATTTGGGGGTTATTGGTGTTAAGAACGATGTCAAAAATAATATATATTTTTCTCTATGTGTACGAAGGAGACAAAAGGCAAAGCTGCCTGTAACATGGTCCCCCTCAAAGTTGAAGGAATAGTCATGTGGAAGATTGTGACGGGTAGATAGGTGGATAAATTGGGTCTTGGAAGCTTTGAAAGTAAGAAGATTCTCTCCCCCCCAATTGGAAATAGTTGGTAGATCAGAGGCCTCATCACATGAACGTTGGAGTAATTGCATACTGAGTCATCGTGGAAAACAAGTTGAATAGTGTAAGGTAGAGTCATCAGCATATGAGTGGATAGAACTAGAGGTAAGCTAAGAAGATTATTGATAAATATTAGAAAGAGAATTGGAGACAGGACCGAACCCTGAGGAACACTGGAGTTGATATGTTGAGGAAGGGAGCAATGGCCACAACCGCAGCTATGTGATGGCCAGAAAGGAAAATTGAGATAAGGGCACAGATACAGTAGAGGGATAGAAATCGAAGGAGGGTAGTTTAGAAATTAGATATTTGTGCCAGACTCTATAAGGCTTTCAATATGTCTAGCGCAATATAAAAGGTCTCACCGAAGACCTAAGAGGAGGATGACCAAGAGTTAGTAAGATAAGTTAGATCACCAGTAGATTGGCCCTTAAGGAATCCATACTAGTGATATGAAATTATATTATGTGATAACAAATGCTTAAGACATTTTTAATTAAGAATAGATTAATTAACATTAACCTGTACTGTACCGTAGGATACAGAAATAAAAGTCACCAGCAGTCCCAAGCAATGTGGTAAAAATGGCAGGAGAGACCACCTATCCATCTCCAAACATGAGGCAAGACTGGCTCTGTCACCCTTCAGTGGGTCTCATATAAGTTGAGAAGTGTTGCCAACACGGGAGCAGTGCTAAAAAGTTTGTGGTAACTGGTACAGGGTTGTACAGGCAGTTACAAGGAAAGTACATTACTGACGGATATACTGTATACGTTGCTGGGACTGGGGAGTTACTTATCTACTGACGTATATATACAGCGCTGGGATTGGAGGGGTTAAGGAATGCAAAAAATAAGAGTAATTGGACGATAGTTGGAGGGTGGAGAGCAAAATTACCCTTCTTTGGGACAGATTAAATGAGAGCAAACTTCCAACAATAAGGGAAGATGATAAAGGAAAGACAGAGACGGAAGAGTTTGCCTAGGCAGGGAGTCAGCACGGAAAAACAGTTTTTCAGCATAACAGGAGGGACACCACCTGGTCCGTATGCCTTCTTAATATTAAGCCCAGAGACGGCAGAAGGTACGTACATCCTTAGAAGAAATTAGGATATTAGGCATAAGTAAGAGAGAGGGGTATGGAGAGGGAGGAATAGTAATGGAATCATCCAAGGTGGAGTTTTTAGCAAAGGTTTATGAGAAAAGTTCAGCTTTGTGAGGAGAAGAAGTGACAGTGGTGCCGTCGGAGTGGAAAGGAGGAGGGAGATACAAGGAAGTAAAATTGTTAGAGAGGTTTTTGGCTAGACATCTGAAAGCTTGGGGAGAGTTAGAAAGTGCAGAGCATTTATTATTGATGAAAGAGTTTTTGGAGAGCTGAAGAATAGATTTGGTTTGATTCCAGGCAGAAGCATAATAATATTATAAACTACGAAATTCGTGAGTTCGAAGGTAACGGTACCGTTTGAATGCTTCCTTATTACGGACAGTGGTAGAAAATGCGTCATGAAATTAAGATTTTTCTTACATTAGTTTGAGATAAATAAAATAAAATGTATGGAAGCCTCCATGCCTGAGATCATTACCTCGGCATTGATTTCCATATATTTTGAGGGTCTCTTGTAACGGAAGCAAAAATAATTCAACGGGAAATATAAAGTACTGCTGCAGAGCTTCCCAGTTGGCAACGACAAAGTGAAACAAGCGCCACTGACTGGGAGGATCGGATGGGAGAGATATATATAGTCAATTAGACATTTAACTAAATAAATTAATAATTAAATAAAAAAAAAACAAGCTGTAAATGTTATTGATTGAGTTTATGACCTTTCAGATTATTATGTTATTACGTAAATGCAAGCAATAAATGAGACACTTATGTTTTAAATATGAACTTCGTTGGTGGTGCGGACATCGCATGCCAGAACATCAATTTCACACTAACATGCTGACACACTGATGCTTATAGTAACTTCCAGAAGCTTTAGTGCAAGTTATTTATTTTCATATACATAATTTATGAAATATATGGAAATATATAACTTAATGAGATTGAAAGCAATATTACATAATATGATTTCATTGGCTAATATATTTTCCGATGATCGAAGATCATTAAGAGTGAAATATATTATTATAGTATGTGCTTTCAAGATATTTGATCATTCTGCGTTCAATTAATTATTTGTTCGAAACGAATATACATATATATTTATTTTAATAATGCATGTTATTATGCATTGAAAATTTATATCAAAGGTTTATTGAACAAAATTGTGGTGCAAACTAAAGGAGCTCAATGTGAGCCTCCACCCACCACCGCCCCAGCCATCCACGGAGGCTGAGAGTCCCCCCCTGTGGCAGCCGGCTCCACCCCCCGCCTCGCCTCCTCTGACTCTCCACACTTACCATCACCACCACCACCACCACCAGTACCAGCTCGCTAGGTAGTATATAGAGACACTGATCAGTCATACTGATGTAGGTTACTTCAGTACCGTACCACCACCACCAGTACCAACTCGCTAGGTAGTATATAGAGACACTGATCAATCATACTGCTGTAAGTTAGTTCAGTACCTTACCATCATCATCCTCACCGCCACCAGTACCAGCTCGTTAGGAAGTATATAGCATATAACACTGGTCTGTCATACTGATGTAGGTTAGTTCACTACCTTATCATCACCACCGCCACCACCTCAAGTACCAGCTCGTTAGGAAGTATATAACAACACTGGTCTGTCATACTGCTGTAGGTTAGTTCAGTACCTAAAGGGCCTGTCACACTATGGCGACTTAAGTGCCGATGCACCACGACTTAGCGAGTGCCGTGTGTCGGGGCCGACGCACGGTGGGTGGCGGAGATTATCGGGATGCATAGCACACGTGGCGCGCATACGGCGACGTGTATACACTACACCAGCGTCAGACGGGATCGAATGGAGTCATGTAGTGACATTCGTGGAATGTAAAAAAAAAAAAAGGCCAACGACTGGCACCGGCATGCAGGCGTCACACCGGTGGCTAGCGCCTGACCCCTCCCATCACGTGCATACGCTCGGTGCAGGCCACAGTACGGCACCAACACATACTCACAGTGTCACACTATTGCTGATTTTGTGTCAGCTACTGTACCCGACCAGATAAAAAAGGGCCGCGCCGCATATTAAACTCGCGCCCCCAAGAGCCCCAGCCTCAGTCACACTATCCACGTCGTACCGTCACGTCCTTCTCTATACCGTCACGTACTTCACTATACCACCACGTTCATCGCTGCCTGCCGCCATGTCCTGCATCGCACTAACCACCCGCACACATACCCTCAACGGTCCCATGGCGGTTGGGTCGCATCCCAATTGTGCCGCCTGACGGTTGGGCCGCCGCCCATGTAGTATTCGGGCGTATCGCCCGCTTTGTTTACTATTTTGACTGTCGTGGAATACAATAATGGGCTGAGGCCACCACTAACCCCCCCATGACTTAGTGTTATCATCATATACCTGTATATTGCCAGCAGGGGGACAAATAACAAGTACGCCGCGGCCCAATCATGGCGCAGTCCGACCGACTGTACACCTACTCAACTACCTAAAAATTGTACTATTACTTGCACAGGAAAACACCAAGAGTGAGATAGCTATTGGCGCCTTCTGACGCCGTTGCCTTCACGTGTGGCAGTCTGGGCCTCTCCGTGCATCCCCTATGAAGAAACTTATGGTGCAGGGTGATGCCCCGGTGCCGCAGCATTATTTTTTAAGTTGTAACGAGGCCGCCGCCTCAGGAAGCCCCATGGCAACCTACCTTACACCGCCGTGTTACAGCTAATTACTGGCTGTGTCGTTATGTTGGCCACATAGCAGTCGCCGCCACTCTGCGACGCCGTCCTGCATTCGTTACGTCCATAGCCATTACCACACAATCGCAGACCCAAGCTTATTCGAGTTGAGCATGTCGAGCTTTTTTAACTCCCAGGCTGACCCGTTCCGACCTGTACCGCGCTCCTACATGAGTTACCGTCCATTACCGATGTGCGCAGCATTAGGTGCCGACCTCGAAAAAAACTAAATTGTGGTGTGTCAGCACTTAAATCGGCATAGTGTGACAGGTCCTTAACCATCACCACCAACAATACGAGCATGCTAGGTAGTAACGACACTGATCAGTCATCCTAATATAGGTTAATTCACTACAGTTTCTCCACTCTCACTCTTACCATCACCAGTATGCTATGTAGCATATTTAGACACTAGTCAGTCATACTGTTAGTCCAACACAGACACGTAAGGCAGTATATGGACACACCATGCTAGTCCCCTATTTTACTATCACCAATTACAACACCCACATCTTAGGCAGTATATAAAGACACAAGTACTGCACACCATGTTAATTCTCTGTTATCATCACCACTGCCAACAACTACACGTTAGTCAATATATAAAAACATTGGCCAATAATACTGTTCTAGTCCAGAGGCACTAGTCATTTATACTATGTTACTCCAATACCTACACGTTATTTGCAGTGAATAATTACCAAGAACTAGTCATTTACACTATGCTACTCCAATACTTACACTTTTTATTCAGTGAATAATTACCAAAAACTAAATCGAAATAAAAAATTATTCAGTCGTCAGATGATCCGATTAAAAAGTTATCCCCCTATATATGTATATGTAATAAATCAGAGGTATATAAGCTACCTTTATTGAGGTGCCATATACCAAGGCAGTGTATAATTAAATCATAATTCATAATAGTAATTCCGAATATATCGAACGATACTTCCTCCTTACCTTAAGCCCAGCAATAGACAGCCACAATAATAAGATGTGTGGATCTGTAAGGTTTCCCGGTTTTCATTCAAATTGATTCTATATTTTCGATAATATTAGTTATAGATTTTATGTTCGAACTCTCCCAACAGACATGAGCTTTCTGTAGCCGGTAGATTCGATTGTTAAGGTGGTATGGTATGTTCATTAGTGTATTTATTTATTTGACCATTGTTTTAGTTCCTCTCTAGACCTCCATCAAGCTTAATAGATTATCCTCATGGCCGAGTGGTTACGGTGCCCGACTCTCCCAAATATACCTGGAGTGAGTGGGTTCGAATCCTGGTCAGGATACCTCTCTCCCAACCTGTCATACATTATCATTAGATAATCACACCACTTGCCTTAGCCTTGAGTTATGTGGCTTTTGTCCTAAGTAAATTTCAATCAGGGTTGTTCATTTACTTTTCCATTGCCAATGAGCCGCCATTATGCCACTTGGGTTATAGAGCAATGAAGTCCTACCACAACACTGCCCCACCATGTAAAGAATATGGCCGATTCTCACGTGGCTCCAAACAACGCTCAGGTAAGATTAGTAGAATCCCCCACGGAATACCAGTTTTTCCCATAGTATTAATGTAATTAAAAGTAAATAAACAAATGACTCCTGTTTTACAATCTTTCTTACCGACATGCAACCAATGAGGGAGTTGGCTTTAATAAGGGGTGGACTGGTTTTTCTGGACCCCCTTTTTCTTCGTGTTTAGCCCCATTTTTTTAAGACGTTTGGTCCATTATTGTGGTGATTTTATGACTTTAATTGCGCCCCATTTCTGTGTAAATAATAAGACCTTTCGTGTCATTTAGGTGTCGATTTTGTCCTGGCGAGCGAAAGCGAGCCTGTAATTATAAGAGTACTCAGCCTTTGGCCGGACTATTTTTCTACTGACAAATGTACACCTTTATCTCGAAGGGGTGTTTATTACAGCTTGATGAAGGAGGACATTAAGTAATAGTATAGAGATAAAACAATAAACAAATAAATACGCCCATCTCCCCTTAATCTAACGACACTAATAGCTCTGCCTTAGATTTCTGACCTCAGGTGTTAACTAGAATGTTCTTTTAGAGATGAGATTTTAAATTACTTGTAGAATATATTATTTAGGTTTCATATTCTCCCTCACATGCAGTTGGAAATACACTCTTCACTTAACCCCTTCACCATCATTACGTAATTTTCATCATATTCTGGTTACCGTTAGGCGATTTTATTTAGTTTGTAATCTACTTATACGATCTCAATAAACCCCCTAGTAACACAGGTCCATCTTAAACTGCTTAAAATAATCTAATTTTAGCCAGAATCAAAGGTAAAAAGGCATGATGGTGCTGAATGGGTTAAGATACTGTATATGTATTATGATTGTTAAAGTTTACATAACTTTAACCCTGTCAATACAATGATAACCCTCTTCCTTGTATTTTAGCTACCAATAAAATAGTATATTTTGCTGTGAAAGAATCTATGGGAATAATTGGGTTATAATTATTGAGATCGTTTTTACCTTTTCGGTTCACAGACAGAGATCCTGATATCTTTGTACCGGTACCCAATAAACAGGTTACGTAATTACGACGTAAGGCAATAGTGCTGAAATGGTTATGTAACAACGTTATCAAATATACGTAGGAAAAACGTTTTAAAATTGTTGTAATGTAACATATATTATGACCTTACTTGCATATAATTTAAATACGTTGTTACTACGTAGTTGGGTAGTAAATACAGATACAATTATAAAGTATGAGCAATACATCGTTGTTTAACGTCCGTACGACGTGCACAATTAGTAATTACATAATGTAATACTGTACCCTGTATTGAACAAATGGCAACGACGTAAATTTTACGTTGTTGGTAAAAATATTGGAAACGTTACTCTATGTCTTGTAATAACATAATTATTACGTCAATCTTCATGTTGTGAGCACGTAACAATGATACTAATATCATTACTTCAAATAAAACACGTAAGTATAACGTCAATTGTTGGTAACTTGGACGTAATCAAAGGACAGAGCTTACACGTAACAAACATTTGTGCAAAAAACGTAAGGCAAAATTTAATAGTGACGTAATATATATACTAACTACTACATACAATTAATACGTAAGAAAAACGTCAATTGTGTGTAACATAAGACGTAATTAGAGGACAAAATTTACACGTAACAAACATTTGTGCAAAAAGCGTAAGGTAAAATTTAATAATGACGTTATGTATATACTAACATACATCATACAATTAACACGTAAGTAAAACGTCAATTATGTGTAACATTAGACGTAATCAAAGAACAAAACGTACAGGTAACAAACAGTTGTGCACAAAACGTAAGGCAAAATTTAATAGTGGCGTAATATATATACTAACTATTACATACACTTACCACGTAGAAGAAACGTCAATTGTGTGGAACATTAGATGTAATAAAAGGACAAAACTTAAACGTAACAAACATTTGTGCAAAAAAGGTAATACAAAATTAAATAGTGACGTAATATATATATTAACTATTACATACAATTAACACGTAAGGAAAACGTCAATTGTTGGTAACATTAGACGTAATCAAAAGACAGATATTGCACGTAACAAATATTTGTGTAAAAAACGTAAGGTAAAATTTAATATTGACGTTATGTATATACTAACATATTACATACAATTAAAACGTAAGTAAAACGTCAACTGTTGGTAATATCAGACCTAACTAAGGGATAGAACTTAGACGTAACAAACATTTGTGCAAAAATCGTAATGCAAAATTCAATAGTGACGTAATATATATATTAACTACTACATACATTTAACACATAGAAACAACGTCAAATGTGTGTAACATTAGACGTAAGAAAAGACGTACATTGCATGTAGCAAACATTTGTGTACAAAACGTAAGGCAAAATATAATATTGACGCTATGTATATACTAACATAATACATACAATTTACACGTAAGAAAAACGTCAACTGTTGGTAACATCAGACGTAATCAAAGGACAAAGCTTACACGTAACAAATATTTGTGCAAAAAACGTAATGCAAAATGTAATACTGACGTAAAATATATACTAACTACTACATACAATTAACACGTAAGGAGAACGTCAATTATGTGTATCATTAGACGTAATCAAAGAACAAAACGCACACGTAATAAATATTTGTGCACAAAACGTAAGGCAAAGTTTAATTGTGACGTAATATATATACTAACTATTACATACAATTAACACGTAGAAAAAACGTCAATTGTGTGTAACATTCGACGTAATTAAATGACAAAACTTGCACGTAACAAACATTTGTGTACAAAACGTAAGACAAAATTAAATATTGACGTTATGTATATACTAACATACTACATACAATTAACATGTAATGAAAACTTCACCTGTTGGTTACATCAGACGTAATTAAAGAACAAAACTTACATGTAACAAACATTTGTGCAAAAAACGTAATGCAAAATGTAAAAGTGACGTAATATATATACTAACTACTACATACAATTAACACGTAAGGAGGACGTCAATTATGTGTAACATTAGATGTAATCAAAGAACAAAACGCACACGTAACAAACATTTGTGCACAAAACGTAAGGCAAAATTGAATTGTGACGTAATATATATACTAACTATTACATACAATTAACACGTAGAAAAAACGTCAAATGTGTGTAACATTTGATGTAATCAAATGACAGAACTTGCACGTAACAAACATTTGTGTACAAAAAGTAAGGCAAAATTAAATATTGACGTTATGTATATACTAACATACCACATACAATTAACACGTAAGGAAAACGTCACTTGTTGGTAACATCAGACGTAATCAAAGGACAAAACTTACACTTAACAAACATTTGTGCAAAAAAAAGTAATGAAAAATGTAATAATGACGTAATATATATACTAACTATTACATACAATTAACACGTAAGAAAAACGTCAATTGTGTGTAACATTCAACGTAATCAAATGACAGAACTTGCACGTAACAAACATTTGTGTACAAAACGTAAGGCAAAATTTAATATTGACGTTATGTATATACTAACATACTACATACAATTAACACGTAAGGAAAACGACACCTGTTGGTAAAAGGACAAAACTTACACGTAACAAACATTTGTGCAAAAAACGTAATGCAAAATGTAATAATGACTTAATATATACTGTATACCAACTACTACATACAATTAACATGTAAGGAGAACGTCAGTTATGTGTAACATTAGACGTAATCAAAGAACAAAACGCACACGTAACAAACATTTGTGCACAAAACGTAAGGAAAAATTTAATTGTGATGTAATATATACACTAACTATTACATACAATTAACACG
Organism: Paralithodes camtschaticus; assembly: GCA_018397895.1. Classification (NCBI taxonomy): domain Eukaryota; kingdom Metazoa; phylum Arthropoda; class Malacostraca; order Decapoda; family Lithodidae; genus Paralithodes; species Paralithodes camtschaticus. The sequence goes on along the minus strand of JAGKTK010021424.1, from coordinate 9,231 downwards.
TAGAAAAAACGTCAAATATGTGTACCATTCGACGTAATCAAATGACAGAACTTGCACGTAACAAACATTAAATGTGTACAACACGTAAAGCAAAATTTAATATTGACGTTATGTATATACTAACATACCACATACAATTAACATGTAGGAAAACGTCACCTGTTGGTAACATCAGACGTAATCAAAGGACAAAACTTACACGTAACAAACATTTGTGCAAAAAACTTAATGCAAAATGTAATAGTGACGTAATATATACTGTATACTAACTACTACATACAATTAACATGTAAGGAGAACGTCAATTATGTGTAACATTAAACGTAATCAAAGAACAAAACGCACACGTAACAAACATATGTGCACAAAACGTAAGGCAAAATTTAATTGTGACGTAATAAAATTATATAAACTAACTATTACATACAATTAACACGTAGAAAAAACGTAAATTGTGTGTAACATTTGACGTAATTAAATGACAAAACTTGCACGTATCAAACATTTGTGTACAAAACGTAAGGCAAAATTTAATATTGACATTATGTATATACTAACATATAACAATTAACACGTAAGGAAAATGTCAACTGTTGGTAACATCAGACGTAATCAAAGGACAAAACTTACACGTAACAAACATTTGTGCAAAAAAATTAGGCAAAATTTAATAGTGACGTAATATATATTCTAACTACTACATACAATTATTACATAATGAAAACGTCAGTTGTTGGTAATATCAGACGTAATTAAAGGACAAAATGCACACGTAACAAATATTTGTGCGAAAAACGTAAAGCAAAATTTAAAAGTGACGCTATGTGTGTACTAACATATTACATACAATTAACACGTAAGGAAAACGTCAATTGTTGGTAACATCAGACGTAATTAAAGTACAGAACTTACATGTAACAAACATTTGTGCAAAAGTCGTAATGCAAAATTTAATAGTGATGTAATATATATACTAACTATTACATACACTTAACACGTAAGGAAACATCAATTGTGTGTAACATTAGACGTAATCAAATGACAAAACTTGCCCGTAACAAACATTTGTGTAAAAAACGTAAGGTAAAATTTAATATTGACGTTATGTATATACTAACATACTAAATACAATTACCACGTAAGGAGAACGTTAATTGTTGGTAATATCAGACGTAATCAACGGACAAACCTCACACGTAACAAACATTTGTGCAAAACACGTGAGGTAAAATTTAATAGTGACGTTGGGTATTTACTAACATACTACATACAATTAACACGTAAAATAAACGTCACCTGTTGGTAACATTAGACGTGATCAAAGGACAGAACTTACACGTAACAAACATTTGTGCAAAAAACGTAAGGCAAAATTTAATAGTGACGTAATATATATACTAACTACTACATACAATTACCACGTAAGGAGAACGTTAATTGTGTGTAACATTAGACATAATCAAAGGACAGAACTTACATGTAACAAAAAAAAATGCAAAAAACTTAAGGCAAAATTTAATAGGGACGTTATGTATATACTAACCTACTACATGCAATTATCCCGTTTTTAGGACATACTCAGGACTTCCTTTAAAACATTACATTGCAACCTTCCAGAGGCAAACTAGCACAATGCTATTAGTACCTACAATCTACGTTATTTAGTTACCTTATATTTTTTAGTAGTTAACTTGATTGAACTTATTATAATATGCCTAAATGTCCTTATTAAAATAAATGTTGAAACACATTTTTGATCAAGTTCCTTTAATTTATATTGTTTAACGTAATTTCTATATTATGTTATATACCATACCCACTTAGAACACTACGTAACCACGACGTTATGGTTTGGTCGAACAAGGGTAACACAATAACGTTGTGAAACGATACGTTTTAGCAACGTAAGAAATACGTCGTATGTAGACCTTTTTTTTACGACAAAATCATAACGTCGTAGTTACTACGTGCATAAAATGTTGTTATTTTGTAATTCATGACGTTGTACAACAACGTTAACTATACGTCAAGTAAATATGTAACAAAAACGTAAGCATTAGCAAAATGTTAACGTTGCTGTATAAGCAAATAAAGACGTTATACAATAACGGTTTATGCACCTACACATATGGTTAATATTTATGTAATAGAATACGAACGTCTTCTGCATATTAAAAAATGGCTAATGATAACGTAATGACGTTACCAACAACAAACGTATTAATGAAACGTATTTTAGACGTACACAAAAGGTTGTTATTTACGTTATAATAGTACAAATTTTAACGTTTGTCAAAAATATCTTTCGCACGTACCTACATTGTCATTACAAACGTAATGACGTTCCCAACAACAAACGTATTGATTAAACGTATTCTAGACGTATAGAAAAGGTAGTTATTTACGAAATAACATTACAAATTTTAACGTTTGATGGAAATATTTTTCGCACGTACCTACATTGTCATTACAAACGTAATGACATTCCCAACAACAAATGTATTAATAAAACGTTATATAGACGTATACAAAAAGTTGTTATTTACGTAATAACCTCACAAATGTTAACGTTTGATAAAAATGTCTTTCGCACGTACCTACATTGTCATTACAAACTTAATGATGTTCCCAACAACAAACGTTTTTGATGAAACGTATTCTAGACGTATACAAAAGGTCGTTATTTATGTAAGAATATTACAAATGTTAGAGTTTGTTAGAAATGTCTTTCACACGTATATACATTGTCATTACAAACGTATTGTATTACCAATACCCAATGTTCCGTATAAGGTTTTTTGCACATACAAAAATAGTCAGACAATACGTAGTTTCGTATTTAGTATATTACGCAAGACAGTAACGTATTTAACACATATAAGGATGGTCATTGATAATGTAATACTATTATTAAATGTAAATGTAATATACTGATGTCGTCTGTACATAATTGAATTGAGATTAATAACTTAGTAAGTTACAAATAATATACATTTTACAACAACATCTCGTGCACATACAATATTTGTGAATAATAACGTACTAGAATTCCCAACATAAAATGTATTATAAATCGTATTCTAGACATACCCAAATGGTCGTCATTAACTGTGTAAGATAAATAATTAAAACGTTTTGTGGAAGTCTTTCACACATACTTGCATGGCCATTACGAACGTCGTTGTAACACCAATATCAAACGTTGCAGTAAAAGGTTTTTTGCACATACAGTTATAGTCAGAAAATATGTAGTTTCGTATTGAACGTATTACGTAAGACGGTAACGTATTTTGCACACATAGGGATGGTCATTTATAACGTCATAGTATTATTTAATGTAAACGTAATATGCTGACCTCGTCTATACCTACCTCAATTGTGATTAACAATGTTACAAAAATAATTTTTTACAACAACATCTCGTACACATACAATTTGTTAATAAGAACATAATAATATTCCTAACATCAAACGTATTCTTATACATATTCTAGAAATCCCCAAATGGTCGTCATTAACTTTGTAGGATAAACATTTTGAACGTTTTTTGGGAATGTCTATCGTAAGTACCTGCATGGCCATTACTAACGTAGTTGTATTACCAATATCAAAGGATACACTCTAACATTTTCTGCACATACAGTAATAGTCGCAAGCAAATAATATGGTTATGTTTTAATATATTACGGAAGACAGTAACCTATTTGACACACAAAAGGATGGTCATTGATAAAGTCATAGTTTTTTAATGTAAATTTAATATACTGACGACGTCTGTATATACCTTAATTGTGAATAGCAGCATCAGTAAGTTACAAATGTATATGTAGGCTATGTATGTATATGTATATATTCAGGCACATACCCCATTGCTGGGGGGGGGGGGAATACAGAGCCCTAACATGAACCCTTAAAGTTCCAATTCTTCGGGTCCGAGACTACTTTGATGTTCCATCGCCCCTGTCTCTGTCTCGTTGAGTCAGAGAATTTTACAAGGGGATGAGGATTCCTACCCTCCTGCTGTCTAGGCAGCTACAAATTGGACCACAAACAGCCATGCAAATCTCAGCATGGCAAATCTCGATAGTACACACCACCACCCGCCTCGCCACCGTACGCTCTCATTTCCCATGGAGCACACACGACCCTCTGACTCGCGCTCAGCTGATTTGCCCAACCATATTGCGGGCGGTGTTAGCAGTCGTGGAAGGACCAGGAAGCCTTCCTTCTTATGCACCTGCAACAGTAGTTCAGAAGAGGAGAGTGCATTAAGAGCACGAAAAACATATGCTGGAGAGGGCAAGACATGTGCAGTCGTGCAACAGGCACGACACATGTCAAAAGGTCGTTGTCCTCTGCCTCCTCATTCACCACCCCTTCCAGCACCACCACCACCCCCTCAACAGTACGTGGAACGCGCACGATGCTCACCATCACACCAGGAGCAAGTGGCCATCCTAGGAATGCAGGATCAGCGGGCGCAGCTGGGAGGAAAGGGAAGTGTCACGCCTATCAGTATACACTGAATAATGTGACACCTCCCACCTCAACTACTACCACCAACTACGCCCGCCCCTGCACCACCGCACACCATGGCTGCCCCTGCACTGCCACCCACGCCCTTGCTTCTGGCCTATCTCCTCACATAAAGAAAACATTGACATCGTCAAAGTTTGATGCCCTCCTCTTCCCTCCTGACGGGTCTGACGATGAAGACGCAGGAGCCTCAAGGGAACTCCCCGATGCTAGGAACTTTGGTTGGGGCGATGAAAGTGGGAATGAGTGTGATCATGGCCACCAATTCAGGGAGGAAGATTAGGAGGAGTATGAGGAGGAGGACTTGTTGGAGCATCGTGACCATGACAGCGAGCTGTCTGACATCGGCGCAGACGCTGATGTTGATGAAGGAGCTGATCTCATTCATAAGGCATCAGTTTATTCATTTGTATGGTCCGAAGGATCTGAATTCATACCAGATATATGCCAGTTTGATGCAAATAAATCTTGGTCAACTACAGATTGGCCCTGCAAAGACCAGGCAAATGAAATTGATTTCTGTGTAATTTTTGACCTGGAGATGACGACACATCCTGTTTCCCAAACCAATGCATACTATATATCACTAGGTGAAGGAAAGAAATTATGTCATCTTACCGAGGGCAAGAATTCACGCCTGTTGATATAACTGCAACAAAATTCCTGATGTTCTTTGCAAATGTTGCTTATCATGCCTCTTTGCCAGAAGCATGTGATGCAACATTGCTGGAAGCATGATGCACTCATCAACACCCCAATTTTCCAGAAATACATGATTCGTGAAGTTTTTTTTTCGGCTGCTGCGCCCTTTGTACTTTACAGACAACGAAAATCCAAACACAGATGATCGAACCCGGAAAGTCTGGCATCTGTTCACCATGTTATTGCAAAGGTTCAAGAAGTATTTCTACTCCTTTCACAACCTGATGATTGAAGAGTCGCTTGTGCTCTTTAAAGGGCGCCTGCTGTTCAAAGAGTACATACCCTTGAAGAGGCACAGGTTTGGAATCAAGCTGTTTGTATTGTGTGACTGCGAGACAGGCATAGCGCTTGACATGATCGTCTATACCGGCACAGATATAGATATTCCTAGAGTCGGTGCCAACGACCCCTTAGGCATGTCAGAGCATGTCAGAGTCAAGAAGATGATGGAGCCCTACATGTGCAAGGGCACACGTTGTACACCGACAATTGGTATACAAGTCCTGCTCTCTGTCAGTTTCTTTATGACAACCAGACGGGGTTATGTGGAACTGTCAGAAATATCAGGAAGTACATGCCCAAGTTAACTGGCCTCGCATTCACCTGGACGACCCCTCCTCCACTGACACCCCTTCTGAGGACGATTTGGCAGAGGAACACAAACAATGGTAACAGGAACAGGAAAGACGAAAAAAGGAAGACCCATTACAAACAGCTGAAGAAGTCTGGGAAAGTCGTGTCTATAAATTGGAATGATAGATGGTCATTCCATTTGATTTCTACTAATCACACAGGTGCCCAAGTGGACACTGGTAAAATCCACTACCGTACCAAGAAGCCTATACAGAAACCTGATAAGGTGGTACATAGACTACAGTAGATCTGGACTGGATACGAAAGTGGAGCTTTGCAGTAAGGGACCCAAAATCGGAAAACGAACCCTCAAGTTCGAACCTTGAAACCGCAAAAACTTGATATTTTCGCGCTTCGAGGTTCGAAATTGGGGGTTCGATCTCCGATTTTGGGTCCCTTACTGCAAAGTTCCATTTTCGTGTCCAGTCCAGATCTACTGTAGTCTATGCGTGGTAGTATATACCAAGAACATAATGCACCTAGCGGACAAGTCAGATTGGCAAGTTGCAGGCTTTGGGTGTCTGAGGAAGAATGTGAAGTTGTATCACAAGCTTTTCCTCCACATGGTCGACATCACGAAGCTCAACGCCTACAACTTGTGGCTTATGAAGAAAGACATTTCCCCGAACAAAAAAATCAAGTTACGGGAGTTCGTCTACAATGTTGCCTACCGGCTCCTCGCGAAACATGGCACGCCACCTCAACTTTTAGGGGTTTCCGTAAAGTCGAGCTGACCGACAGACTCCTGGATGGCTACCAAAGGCACTACCCTGTGTACACAGGAATTTGTTAAACTTTCATTCAGGAGTTGCAAATAAATACTGCGTGTTGATATAACTTGCGTTACTAACATAATTTATTGATATTGACCTCCAAAAATACATGCACTATGCCTATCAAGCACTATGTGTAGTCTAATACAACAATAACACAATGCAGTGTATAAGGTCGAGAGTCCCGTGAATGCGCACTGTAACCTGACACTTTCCTCCCTCGCCACCCTCCCACCTCCTCCGTTCACTATTACTTTCCCTTTCATCTTCCATCATTCCTCTTTATGCTTGATTTATTGGCATCAATTCTTCACATGTGCCTCAAAAATACTTGCACTATTCCTATCAAGCACTATCTTTGTGTAGTCTAATACAACAATAACACATTGCAGTGAATATCGTTGATCGTCCCATCCTGTGAATGCGCACTGTAACCTGACACCTTTCTCCCTTGCCAGCCTCCCACCTCCTCCGCTCACTATTAGTTTCCCTTTCATCTTCCGTCATTCTTCTGTACACTTGATTTATAGGTGTCTATTCTTCACATGTGCCTCTTCATTCAAGTTTATGCACATTTGGAGACATAAAAGTGCTTTATAGGCGAGATATAGAGCGTTCTTATCAATCACGCCTCCCTCCCTCCTCATGCCCGCCCACACTCACACACACTCGCTCGCTCGGGCTATGTCGCGCCTATGCGCGCCATATATTCAACTCGCAACCACTACCACACCACACCCACATTTTTGGGGTGTGGAAATGTGTATATTGGCGAATGCGGGTATCAATTAAAGTGGATTTCTTTTAATTCTAAGAGACACGATTATTTTGTAATTACTTTACACCAAGCTACCCTGGCCCCTACCTCAATGGTATGCTCCCCAGGTTAAGTGATCTAGATAGTTCAAAGCCTGTTAGTTGCTGAATGTTAATTTAAATACTGAATAAAATTGTTTAATACTAGCTAGAATATTCTTTAAAGGATGTCAGCTGAGTTCCAACAGCTGAGCTCTGGAATCCATCTTTCCCTCATCCTATGACCTAAATTACTTCAAACTCTGTGTGTCCAGGCATTTTGGCTCAAACATTCCTTGATTTTGGCCCTGTCATTCTTTCATTCAGGCACTCGTCACATGCAGTTTTGCCTTTTGTCTCCCTCATCCACATAGAACAAAAAATAAAAGGGCTAATGTTTAAATGCATAATACTGACGTTACCTGTATATAGCTGAAGCATGATTAACAACATCAATAAGATATAAATAATAAACATAATGGCTGCACTCCTGGCAGCCATGTTCAGAGCTGCCTCATTTGTCAGGTTTTTAAATTCATGATCAGACTAAGGCCTGATCCTACACCTTTCTAGGTCTGCCCCTTGGTGCAGCTCCCTCTTTGTTCATGGACTTGCATCTTTTCACCCAACTTAGTTCATTCATCCTCTCCACATTTACAAACCCTCCAAGCCTGCTAGTACACATCTCATCACTGATACACTTGATATCTATCAGTCTCCTCAACTCTTCACTATGTATCCTATCATGCAGATTGGTCCCACACATCCATCTCACCATTCTCATCTTCTTACATTTCATTCTGTTGATATCATCCACTTTGACAGGCCATATTTCGGAAGCAGATGTCATTACGGTTTTAGCACATGAGGCTTACACCTTTCCCTTCAAGGGAAGGCGGAATCTTCCACCACCGGCAAAGATGGTATCTACCAAGTAGCAAAACATGTCCACCATCTCCTGTGACTCATTGCCAAGGTTAACACTCACAAGCTTACCTTTGCATACTATGCAAACAGTGGGCCCTTGTGAGTAGCGATTCAATTAGTCTAGCCAAACTTCTGCTAACCCCAAAACCGATAACAGCAAGGCCCATTGTCTATGGAAAAAAGGCCAAACTACTTTGGGCCCTTTGACAAAATCCCATATTATCCGCCTTTGACTATTAATTTTAAGCATAATATACATAGAATATTAAGGGTCTCCTCAGGAATAACTGAAGGCCACCAAGATACTTTCTCAGAATATACAGTAAGATGCTATACAATTTCTTCTTCCATGCATAAACCCTCTTCACAACTTCCTTTTTAGCTGCAGCGTTTATGTCACCTTCCGGGCATCTAACCGGCTCCTCTCTGTCCCCTCAACCACCATCAGGCACCGCCTCACCTGTGGCAGCCTTCTCAACAACTGATACGGTCACTTGAGAGATAAAGAGGGNCACACACAAAAGCTTTTACCGGACATGTGCAGTATGATAGACACAATCTGAATGTAACTAACATGGCCACCAAAATGTGCCGGATGATTTGCGCAAAGACCATAAACAAACCGTTCCATGGAATTCAACCGCTGGTGTACCTAGCAGTGGCAGACGATACTCTGAATTGAGTTTGCACCCGTACCCTTTTCTGCATACTCCACATTTGGTGGCAATTGCCACCCACTCTCTGTAAGGGAGGAGGCATACATTAAGAGAACACTGATTATTGTAATAGTAATGGGAGAGTGAGATATATACAGCATTGTGGTGCATAGTGAAAGATTGGGTATAGGTCTATAATTGCACCTATA